>OY997379.1:5054144-5224144 GCA_963921505.1 Phakellia ventilabrum | reverse complement strand
GCAGAGCAGTGAGGTTAAGCTGTCTGGAGGGAAAGCTAACACTTCAATAGCTGTTGCAACAGCACCCTGTTCAAATGTAAACAGAATGGGCACTGTTGCCATGTCTACTAGTTGTGTGTTTGTGTACACAGGATGCCAGTCAGTGCTATCACTGGAGGAGGGCCAGTATTAACAGCTACAAGAGTGGAAAAGCAGGGGTTCGTACATGGAGGGGGGGAAGACCTGGCCCCCCCAAAGCTATTCCCCCCCCCCCCCCCCAAGAATTTTCACAACCAAATTTCAACAGTAATACATAACAGCAACGGGAGTAACTAAGTAAAACGAAATACATCTATAAGTACATGTACCTCCAGAATGCCTCAGAATCAATCTCAGAGCATCTATTTTCCCCCAGACCCCCCTAGTAGGGACGAGCTAATGTACGCCCTCTGCGTCAACGCCAAACTTTGGAATTTCCCCCCCCCCCCCCCCCCAACCTCAAAATCCTGTATGAACTCCTGGATAAGTGTTGCTTTCCCTCACTTTAGTGGACCACTTACTTTGGTGTGGTTATATGAACGTAAATAAAACTACAGCAATACTTTGATCGCGAAAGCACTGCTTTTTGCAACTGCTTCTGACTAGAACACTGGAGAGCACATCTGGTCGTGTCTTTTTCAGCACCAATGAGGCATGGCACATACTCGTACTTGTGTGCTTTTCTGCTGCTTTAATTGGCAGGTGATGCTTTCCGAATAAACCATATTCCATATTCCATGTTCCATTACGCATGTCAGGGTGTCATACAGGGGGGGGGGGGGAAAGGGGGGATATCCCCCCCTAACCCAAGTTCCCCCCCCCCCCTAGATATCAGACCAGAATTAAATTAATTTCAATATCAGACCAGAATTAAATTAATTTTATCTTAAAACAAAGTAGTATACCAAATAAAAGTGAATACGGTTAAAGCTCAATGTATGGGCAGTCAAGGTTAGCTTAAAATTAACCTCATAGGATGTGTGTGTGTGTGAGGGGGAGGGGGGGGGCATGCCCCTAGTGACCGATGCTTCTTCGAAGCGCCATGGGTCGCGGTTTTCCCCCCCCTAACCTAAAATCCTGTATGACACCCTGCTGATGTCCATATAGACACTCGGAAGCTCTGTCGATGGTGAAGCTAGGTCTGGAGCTGATGCCGTCGTACCGTCCCACCATCAACATTACCTGGCCCGGGCTGGAGGAGGTCATCTCTGAATGCCTGCCTCAGAATGTAGAGGTGTGTCTGTCTGTCTGTCTGTCTGTCTGTCTGTCTGTCTGCCAGTCATTCTGTCGGTCAGTTTATCTCTGTGTCTGTCTATCTGTCTATCTATCTGTCTGACTGTCAGTCTGTCTGTCTAGCTAGTTGTCGGTCACTTTGTTTATGTGTCATTCAGTCTGTCGGCCAGTTTGTCTGTCTCTGTCTGTCTATCTGTCTGTCTGTCTGTCTCTGTTAATGTCTGTGTGACCCATCAAGAATTTCTGTATTCCTTATGTCCTCCTTGCCCCACCTTTACATGCTCATTTTTGACAACGAGGTAGCATATACTGTTGCTCATTACTTTTCAGATTAAGCTTCAGCACCTACAGCAGCAGTGTGAGCCGATATGTTTCCATGACGCCATCTGTCGCTATAGCAACTGCCTGCAGTACCATGCTTCCAGCGGTATCCGAGCAGAAGATCCAGGTGAGTGTAGGTCCAGCGTGTTATAGCAGGTTTTGCCGTAGGCTCTCCTAAAATGGGGAGGGGGGTGGGGAGCCTGGTATCTTTTCTCATGTGAGTAACGTTTAGGGTAGAAAGGGGTAGAGAGGACTTAATTTGTGCATATACGGTGCCGCTCATAAGCAACTTGACAGCATGCGCGTGTCATATGTGAGTACTCGAACATACACACGTGAGTACTTGCACACGCAAGTGCATGAGCTTGAACCCGCATACGTATATAACTCACAACAGATATGCAAGCGTTTGTACTCGTACCTACAGTACGTTCACTGGCTAGAACACTGGCTGTGTGTGCGATCATGTGGAATGCTAGTCACTCACGTTTCACTCGTGGATGTACACGTGTGTAATGACACAGTTGCTCGTGAGTGGTGCTGTACGGGTGAGCACAATTGTAGGTCTCAGACATCGAAGAAAGGCAGTGACTCGACACTTCTCGTAGCTACTCTTTGGTGCCACAGACTGAGTGCTGAAGGACAAAGGGTAGAGAAATACATTCACTTTTCAATCAGTCCCAGCCCACGCATAATCACAGTTAAATCACATGAGAAAAGGTACCAGGCTCTTCCAAGGGCAGAGGGGAGAGCCTGGCGACGAGGTTACATATACTATGTTTATAGCTTCAGTACAACACTTCCAGGGCTTCATTTGGGGGTGGGGGGCATTCACCCTCCCTTGGAAACTTTGTGCCCCCCCTTGGGAATTTCAACCCTTCAAAATTGAATACTACTCACTATACGTACACATCCCCCCCCAATATGGGGTTATGGGAATGATTTGGTTGTGAAGGGTAATGTTATGGATAATGTGCTGTATACCTCTGTGCTGTCGCAGACTACAAGGGCCATGTGGTACTGCAGTGCACCGAGAGCTGTTCCATCTCGTACCACTCCTCTTGCTGGCGCCGCTTCAAGTCTGACACCGTGGGAATCAGCACCGATCGGGACTTCATCCTCACGCCGTGCCCCACCCCGGACTGTGGTGGTGACATCAAGATTTTGTTGGTCTACGACACCAAGCGACTCAAGATCAGGGTGAGTCTCGTTCCCATGTTGGTATAAAGGAAAGATCCATACCAATGGTGGGTCTCATTCCCATGTTGGTATAGAGAACGGATCCGTACCAATGGTGAGTCTCATTCCCATATTGGTATAAAGGAAGAATCCATCCTAAAGTCCCATCAGGGTGAGTCTCATTCCCATGATGGCATAGAGCAAGTCCAATGTTGGAGTGCTGCTATGGTGAAGTTTGCATTTTAGAGATAGGGTCTGTTTCCCGTGGCATTGCATAGAGTTGTGGTCGGTAAAGTGTTTACTTTTTGTTATCTTGAGCAAATGTTGAAAGTGTATCAGCTGTGCTTCGATCACACTACACTTTAAAGCTTACTTTTACTGTAGAAACAGAAATAGTCTATTACAGTGTGGTCTTGTTACCTTCACAAACACCCATGAGCACACAGACCTAAGCATGGCATGAAACCTAGAAAGTACGACCACACGCTACCATCTGGCAGGTTTATTTTGGCTTTAGGTATATACTTTTTCAATTTGTAGCGCTTCTATTTGTGCTGTTAATTTCAGTAGCCGTGTGTACTGAACTCGTACAAATGGCTGCTCGCCTGAAGCACTGTACAGAATATGATTTTTAATTGACTGCTTAAGATTTGCTTGAGTCTCATATATATTATATCACTTGCTTTATCCATCGAATATCGTTGACCCGCTGAGCAACTACCCAGCACTTTCTGCAGTTTTGAACACATGTACATCAAGGAGGCATATCTCTGGAACACTAGGCGCTGTCGAAGTCAGACATGAGTGGTTTGTACAGGATGCATTGCTGTAGCAATAAATCCCACAAATGAAGCCTTTTGGCCATACCACAAGGGAAATATGGGGCCAAGTTCACAGAACTTTTGATCGCATGGCGATTTCCCAAAAATGGCCGTGCTACCAAAGCTTTATCTCCGAACAGAGATGTACCAAGAATCATTCCGTTCTCACTCATGGTTTGCAAATTTGCGCAAATTCGGGATGTGCCGGGTTTTCGCTCTGCGGGTCACTCTACATGTATTAGAGCTCAATCCTGCCCTAGATTTCATTTATGTGTGGCAGTCCCAGGTAGAAAATGAACATTATTGCATCGCGTACGTATTTTGATCGCACCTGCGCGTTCTCAGAGCTATATCTCGGAACTTCCGTTAAGGGCGGGGCTCATATGTGAGTTCAGAGATACCAGGAGCCCATAACCCAAAGAGAAGGAGTGTTAAACTTGTGTATGTATGCTGATTCCACCTGTTGTCAATGGCGCTTGCACAAAACTCCTTATATGTTAAGTGCTATGTCAGCGCTATAATTCACTTAGCATAGTAAACCTCCATGCATAACTTAGGCATTCCATATATGGAGTTTTCTTGTAGGTGCTATTCGACAACAGGTGGAATCACTAGTTTAATGTTCCTTCTCTTTGGGTTATGGGCTCCTGGAGATACAGTGCTTTGAATGTGTGAATGCAATCGAAATACGGAATAATGTTCGTTTTCTACCCAGGACTGCCACATATAATAATCTGGTCTAAGAATGAGGGGTAGGCTAAGTTCTAACCCATTGCCATTACTGAGGCCAGAAAAATAACTCCAAGCCCTATCTATATGTGTATCTCAGTAGTACCCCTATCTGCTGTTGTCTCTTGCAGTTCGATGCTCCCGCTGAGGCCGTTACTCGCAAGCTCCCGAGTTCTGAAGCCACCTCCTATGAGGGCAAGGGCCGCAGTACCACGTCCAAGAAAGCAGAGAAGGCTCGCAGGAGGAAGGGGCTGGAGAAGGACAGGGACATTGGGACGACGGGGGCAGGGGGCGGAGCAGGACCAGGAAAGGAGGATCCACCACTGCAGTCAAAGTCTTCTCAGGTGTGTATCAGTACGGAGCTATCACTGTGTTGTTGAAGAATCTATTGATGAGTCTATTCCTAATTGAGTGTTGTGCATTAGTAGACCTTTCAGGGGTTCATACAAGATTTTGAGGTTTGGGGGGGGGGGGGGATTCCAGAGTTTGGTATTGATGCAGAGGCCTCGAGGATGTGCTTTAGCTCGTCCCTACTAGGGGGGTCTGGGGGCATGCCCCCCCAGAAAACCTTTGAAAATTAGATGCTCTGAGATTGATTCTGAGGCATTCTGGAGGTACTTATAGACGTATTTCACTTTAATTCAGTTACTTAGTTACTGCTGTTGCTGTTATGTATTACTGTTGAAATTTGGTTGTGAAAATTCTTGGGGGGGGGGGGGGATATTCCAGGTCTTCCCCCCCCCCCCCATGAACCCCTGCCTTTTACCATTATGATGTAATGCAGGGGTTGGGGGGATAAAAGTACGTATGTGGACTAAATGGAGAAAAATTCCAATCGACAAGTGCTGGGAGCGAGGCTACGCTCAGAGAGGCATCCAATAGACCTTTTAGTAATGGTGCTAATAATACAAGAAATTACAAGCAAACAAGTGTGTTCTTATGTTTCATACACTTTGGCTGCACTATAGTAGGGAAGCTTTCACAGTGCTACGTAGGCCTAGGGAGAAATTTTGCAGTAGTTGCTTACGGTCATCACTAATGGTGGAATTCCTGAGATTGGCTCTAAGAATCCCGTAGCAGGAAACTCTAATGAGATTGTGAACGTGCACATATTTCCTCACAACTGATTGGCTTTGGGTGAACATTTTGTGAAAATACATTTCTGTTCAGCATGTGAGAAATCCGCGAAAAATGAAACAAATTGTACTCCTCAAAAATTTATTGGTACAGTAGAAGCTCTTCATACTGTGGTCACCCTCAGGCCGGCTGCAATATAGAGGGTGGCTTTATATGAAGGCCCATCCATAATACATACATTGGGACCCAACAGGGTGGCCTCAATAGAGATGGTGGCTGTCCTATAGAGTGACCACATTATCTACAGTTACAGTACAATGTACATATGCATGTACACTAATTAGATTCGTCTCCAGGCTCTCCCCATGAAAAATCGAAAAACGGGCAATTTAAGAGCCTGGTGTTTTTTCGCACCTGATTTGAGGCAGTGGACCAAGCAATAGACAGCTGCATAGCACTAGCACTAGCACTCAGTCTGTGGCACCAACAGACCCTAAAGATTAGCTACAAGAAGTATTGATTCAATGCCTTTCCTCGGGGTCTGAGAACTGCGTACAACCATGGATTATAGAGCACGCAGAGCTCTATAATCCATGGTACAACTGTGCTCGCCTATGCACAATTTAGTTCTTTCTGCCCTCATCAGTATCGCTGCACGCAGCCTGCCGTTGGATTTTGATACACAAAAGCGATGACGTTCAATGCCTAGGTCGACAAGAGGATGCCTAAGGATGCTACTACAGTAGCTACACGGATAAGCGTCGTTTGACCAGCTAGGGGTGGGGTTGGTATGTAATTATTAATAGTTGTTGCTAACGTAGTCATGTGAGGATCACGTTTCGACCCGAGTCTGTTGTGTCACGTGCGAACATTTTGGTGAAACTGCCCTGAACGTCGCTCACATGGGAAACGATACCAGCCTCACCCCTATTTTTGGGAGGCCCTGAGGCTATACACTATTAATGTTATGCCTACCGTGATGATGATAGCAGAGCGCAGTCTGTTCTTCCTAGCCGTGCGATGTGGAGTGTGTGCTATGGGCGGTGTTTGTCCCTCTCCCTCAGGAGGATAAGCCTGTTGAGGAAGGAGGGTTGGAGAATGGGAGTGGTGATGGTGAGGAGAGTGAGGGGGGGAGGGAGGGACAGAGGGACTCTCAGCTGGCGGAGGACTTTAGGAAGGTGGAGGACAGTGTTAGTGTCATCAACAGGCACGCTGAGGGAGAGGAGAGCAAGGTGTGTGTGTGAGTGAGAGAGTGTGTGAGTGAGAGTGTGTGTCTGTGTTTGTGTGCATGTGTGTGTAACTGACTGTATCTGTCTGTGTGTATGTGTGGTGTGTGTGTGTGTGTGTGTGATTGTGTGTAACTGACCGTGTGTGTGTGTGTGTTTGACTGAGTATGTATTTTTGTGTGCATGTGTGGGTGATTGTGTATGTGTGATTGTGTGTGTGTGATTGCACATACATGTGTGTGATTGTGTGTGTGTGTGTGCACTTACATAGCACAATAGCTACCACCAGGAATACATGAGCCACTGAACCACCCAGAGCACATGAGCCGCCTTTGGCAGCTCACGTGCTCCGGGTGGTGGCTATTGTGCTATATATGTAAACTCATTTCATGTCCTTATTTACAACCGGCCTACAGGAATCAGCAACCAAAGTGAAGCCCAAGAAGAAGAAAGTGAAGGTCAGGGGCTTCAGTGCCCATTACAGCTAGGGTGTACCTGAGGCAGCTAGGGGAGGCAGCTAGGGTGTACCTGAGGCAGCTAGGGTGTACCTGAGGCAGCTAGGGGAGGCAGCTAGGGTGTACCTGAGGCAGCTAGGGGAGGCAGCTAGGGTGTACCTGAGGCAGCTAGGGTGTACCTGAGGTTGGCAGCTAGGGTGTACCTGAGGCAGCTAGGGTGTACCTGAGGCAGCTAGGGTGTACCTGAGGTTGGCAGCTAGGGTGTACCTGAGGCAGCTAGGGTGTACCTGAGGTTGGCAGCTACAGTGTACCCAGCACGTGCCCTCATCCCCAGGCTCTCCTCTTGTAATGCCAAAAAACGGGAGAGAGCCTCAGTGTTTCCCCCAAGTAAAAAAAGAAAGGGGGGAGGTATAATTTTTCCATGAGATCAAAGCAAATTAAACATTCCAATGACCACATCAAAGGAAACCAAGTTAGGAAAGGGGGGGGGGGGAGCACCGTGGTACCCCCCTTTGGGGGAAATACTGGAACCTGGTATTCTTCCTCACATGATTTAAGGTGGCAATGGAGTTATGAAAGGAGTATTTTTACAAGAAAAAACAAGACTGTCTTTTCGTATGTATTGTTTGGTGCACGTGAACAGCACGATGAGAGAAGCTGCGGCAAGATGATGTCATCCCCAGACAGTCTCTACAGAAGTTCTTATTGTATATTCAAATTATCCGTAACTCCATTGCCAAGGGGTGGTAACTCCGTGGGCACTGCACTCACAGTTAAGACCGGGATCAAAAGTGGTCAGAAGTGGTCAGCAGGTCAAGGTGGCGTTTACCATTTCTACCATTGGTCAAGCGGTCAAGGACAATTTTCGTAACCTGATATTGCAGTCAAGAGCCTTTTTGCAGATGTAAAAGTCAAACGGTCAAGAGCCTTTTTGCAGTGTGGTCAAGCAGCAAAAATGACGGTCAAAATTTCTTGACCCCGCTCTTACATTGTAGCTGTGACTACAGTGCATATGGGAGTGCCAACCCCACCTTAACTTACTCATACGTGGGCAAGGACCAATCAAAACATTGCTGCCTTTTGCCAGACTCCCTTCCCCTGCTCACCCCATGTACCTGTGCATGTATGTGTTTGATTCTGAACGTCTTTCTTTCTGTTCTGGAGTAGCCGAAGGAGCGAGAGCAGCAGTGGAATGAGCTGTTCACCCTGCCCGAGAGGAAGGGGCTGGTGGGGGAGGACGCGTGTCTCGATGAGGAGAAGTGAGTGTTTTGTGGAAGTGTTGAGTGTACATGTGCCAGTGGTTGTCGTGGCAATGGAGAGTGATTATAATGCCTAGTATACAGTGTGCCAGTGGGTCTGGAGCACGTATGGCAGTCCCGGGGTAGAAAACGAAATTATTCTGTCATGTACTTGATCGCATTGCTGCATTTAAAGCACTGTCTGTATCTCTGAACTTTTGTTAAGAGAGGGGCTACATACATCTACACACACACACACACACACACACACACGCACACATGCAGGCATGCCTGGAAACCGGACCCAGATGCTCCCTTCCAGCCTCCGGAGCATCTCAGGAAAGCCATCGAGGAGTTTGAGACTAAAGAGGTTCCCTCTATTGGCCTTCAGCCCCGCCCCTTGGCTTCTGCAATCGTGGCTGGAGGCAGGAAGCCTACCGGGGAAAGGGAACATCTACCGCCATCAGCAGACTCCGACTTCATTTTTTCGTATGTTATCTTGTGTTTCAGTAACCTAATTAGCACCAACTCAGAATAGCTGCAGTGGAATCCTCACTATACGCATATCCCTGAGGGTGTGGAAAATTTTACTGTAGTGGAGGGGGGGGGGGAATATTTGATATGATAATGGCAGTGCTGATTCTCTATAAATAAGCATTTGCCCCCTCCCCCGCCCCCTTGGGAATTTCAACCCTTCAAAATTGAATACTGCTCACTGTACGCATTACGCATGCCCCCCCAAAATATCTTCCGACGTGCTTTGCCCCCTCCTCCCCCTTGGAGATTTTCCTAGAATCACGGCGCTTTGACATAAACTCTACCTCCTGTCTAGGTCAGCATGCCTCTAGTATAGAAACCACCCACTTATCGTTTAGACTGCATGTGCATGGCACTGTTGATTTAAAAGTTAACACATTCAACAGTGCGGGATGTGCCAGGGGTAGTCATAGTCGCACAGTGGGTCGCATTTAACGGAGCAATAAACATACATTTGTTTTGGCACATGGGTGTGTTTATGTGTCTGTGTGTCTGTATGTCTGTGCTTGTGTGCTACTCTCCCATCTATCTAATGTAGCTACTTTGTTGAGATCTTCAAGAGCCATGGCCCCCTGCGTCCTGGAGACTCCAGGCTGGAAGAGTCCCTGAGCTTCCTCCCCGATGACAAAAAACAGTTGATTGAGAAAGCCGGAGGACTCGCCGAATTTCTCCTCACCTCCCCGTTATTCAGATCCCACGGGGAACTTGTCTGTCTCGCGGAGGACGTCCCCGTAATTGCTGCCTCAATGAACTCCGAGAGCCCTGGAACTGGGAGCAGCAGCAATGCCAGTGGTGGCGCTAACAGTAATAGTAGTGGTAGCATTAGTAATGAACATAAATCTAAGCCTTCTCTGAACGCTCTAATTAGTGAACAGAACCTTTCTGGACCAGATACACTGAAATTTGATGAGGCACAGGAAAAGACTTCTACAAAAACTTATGGAGAACAGTTAGGTAGCGGACTGAATTCCCCGGCTCAATCCCCTAGACTTACCAGTCCTGTTGGATCCCCGAGTGTCAGCAAACGACCTCCGAGCTCGGAGGGAGTAAAGTCAACTTCAAAAAGACTTTCTGTCGGACAGTTGGGTAAGAAACTACGGAAATTAAACACTTCTACTGCCGCTGTCCCACCCCCGTCCAAACCCCTATCTGGTTCCAAATTCAAGAAGGGTGCTTCTAAGAAACTTATACTTCCGCAGAGTGGTCTTAGTAGCAATAAGGAGACCAGTGCAGGCCGAAGTGCTTCATCGCAGATAAGCACTCCTGATGAAGTGGCTTACTTAGGCAGCTTGTTTGACCAGCCGGAGCACGGTAGAGACAGCGTTTTCTCGTCTTCTAGCAGCAGCCAAGACTCGAGCAAGGGACTCTCTCAGGAGAGAAAGAGTGTGAGTGAGAAGGACAACGGGAAAAGATCAGCCGTGGAAAAAACTGGACGGCCATCATCGCCCGGAGATGGCAGAAAGGAGGCAGCGGTATTGACGGCTCCTTCTAAGACTGCACGACTTCCTTCGGATAAGGAGGAGTCTAAAGTTACATCTTCTAAGAAAACTCTACCCCAGAGTACCTTGCCGCCACAGCCCAAGGAGAAGGGGAGAGGGAAACAGGGCAAGGGCGGCCCCTCCCAGGTACACAGAGCTGTTGAACTTTCTAGCAGCGCAGGACTGGTGCGTCCCAAGCTGGTGGGAGTGTGTGTGCAGACGGACCCTCCCCTCACCACGGAGAAGTGGGTGATGACGGACCCCCAGGCCCCCGTAGAGAGCTACAAGGAGCGCTATGACCTAGCCATGAGGGATAAGAAAGACCTGAAGGTAGCAAATTCCTACCGTAGTGTATTTGTACGTAACGTAGAGTACGTATTAAGCGCCCACCCACGTATTTACCGCCCACTCCCCTCTTCAGCATCAGCTTCCTGCAAACGGTATGTTTACGCATGTAGTATCCACCCACCCAAACACATTTACAACAGTGCAGTGTGCAAGTATAGCCTTCTTTTCCCAAGTATGCATGAACATTTATTACAGTAGAAGCATGCAGGTACCTATTATTTGTAAACAGCAGCTAAAACACTGAATTCCGAAATGTTACGATGCAATGGGGGGCAAAGTAGGCACTAAATGGAAGAAAACGTGTTTTTGTGCTTTTATGTATTATCTCCATTTAGTGCCTACTTTTCCCCCAATGATATCATAGCAGAAAAGGGTCTATTGGGAGGTCAATCGGAGACTGTGTAGCCTGGGAACGAGGCTGAACCTGCTCCTGTATGGCTTTCGGTGTGTACACTGTCTTACCTCCAATGACTCCTGCCTCTCCAGGTGAAGTTGGAGGAGAGTGAGGACCGCAGGGTGAAGATGCAGAGGGACCACAAGAGAGAGGTGGACCGACTGCAGAGGCAGTACCGCCAGGAGGCTAAGGATGTGAGAGGGAGAGGGATGAGGGGGGGGGGGGGGGGGGGAGAGAGGGAGGGGGGGAAGACGGGGAGGGGGGGAGACAAGGGGAGGGGAGATAGGGGGAGAGGAGGGAAGGAGGGGGGTTAGTGTGATAAGAGCTATGATAAGTAAAGACACGCACATACAATAACATGTACATAAACTCATACACACACACATGCACACACACACACATACACACACACACACACAGGAGGCTCAAGGGAAGATTCATGAGCTAGAGGGGCGTCTCCAGGGGGAAAGGACGAGGGTGCAGCAGGAGAAGAAGGATCAGGGAGACCAGATCCGTTCCCTGAAGGCTGAGATCAAGTCACTTACCGATAAGATAGAGAGGTCAGTGTTGACTGTTGTTCTGGGCAGTGGGGCTTAGAGTGGGCTGTGGGTGAGTCTCATTCAGGCAGTGGGGTTTAGAGTGGGCTGTGGGTGAGTCTCATTCCCATGTTTGGTTTCATGATGTGGAAGAGATTTTCTTCCACAGGCTGAAGAAGGACCTCTCCAAGAAGGACCAGCAGAAGGATGCTGATCTCCTTCGCCGACAGACCGAGCTGTGAGTACCACTGTGTGTGTGTGTGTGTGTGTGTGTGTGTGTGTGTGTGTGTGTTTGTGTGTGCACGTGTGTGTGTGTGTGTGTGTGTGTGTTTGTGAATGTCTGTGTGCGTGTATACTAAAAACGCTTTCTTTTCTCTCTCTTCTGTTCCAGAGAGCGGGCTCAGAATGACCGTAGGAAGGCGGAGGAGAAGCTAAGGGGGTCGAGTGATGCCAGCCAGAAAGCACTGCAGAGGGCCACCAATGCTGAGGTATAGGGTCACATGACTATGACGTATGGAAACGTGACTTGATTGGATGATATTTTTTATGTAAATGCCATTGTGAGCACATGTTAGTGATACAGCTGTGTTTATCTTTAGGTGGAGTTGATCAGTCTTCGTCGTGAGACCGTCCTGAGGCCCGGAGAGCATCGGCTGCAGGAGATTGACAGGATCTGGTAAGTCCGATATATGGACAGTGTACCTGCCCTCCTGTAATTGGGGTTGAGCCACTTGATGAGTAGTATTGGCCCCAACAAGGGATCAAACAAGCCTCAATCAAGCCCACATACCGTTGGCCCCAAAGAATAGCTATAATATAGAAGAGGTGTACGTTTCACTGCCTGTTCAACTGCAAGTGTCCTATATGTACCATGCCTAGCAGGAGTATGAACACAGATATCGTCAAGGGCAAACTGTCTAGTGGAGTATAGTGCTCCAAGTTGGCCGACTTATACCATATTGACCAATCATGTTCATCGTGTTAATATGCCCTTGACAGTGCTTAGCATTTGCACTGTGTTTGCCAAAACCGAGTTTGCATGCAGAGGATTCTTGCTTTAACCTACATATTTGATAAAACCATTCAGTAATGCGACACATTGCCTTTTTTGAGCTCCTCCGTTCAATCTCGCTTAGCAGTGTCCATGGTAGCATTCAGCTTTGCTCTACCATACAGTAAGAAAAACACTTAATTGTAACAGCTTTTTGGTGCCTTAGCAGTAGGCCTAGACTGAAAACCTTCTGCAAACTGTCAAACGTTTGATGCCACACCATTCTGTCTGACACTCTGCCCCTTTTAGAGCTTTCAGTACTCCATCATGCAGCATGGTTCCATAATTATAGCAAAGGGCAAACGTATTTCTCAGCTTGCAGCAGTTCTTTACAACATAGACTATACTCTATAGACTTAAGAGACGGGGACAGCAATTTGCAATGAATGTTCGCAAACATGTTCATGGCTATTCATAGCACTGTTAGGTAGCCACAGCCAATAGTAGTGGAATATATGAACCAGAAGCGGAGTGTATGTTATAGTTACAGTACAGTAGTCAAAAATTTATGGCAGTAAATGAACTGAGTCTGAGAGCAGTAGCCCGAGGACAAGGTTTGTTTACGTTACCATAAATCCCCGGACAACTGTACTATAAGTTATATATCCCTCGAGGGTAAGCAAGCACGTACCTGATTGGTTGACAAGATACTGAATTTACCTAGTTACGTCATGTAGGAAAAAAACAGCCAGCTACACCACCATTCTGAACAACAGAGCTCCGTTTATCGAGTGAGAGCGGCGAGCTACAGCTATCGAGCGACCGGGGAATATGATTTACGAGGGGTTAATGCCAAACTCCTCCCCTTTTTGTGAGTGCTTCGACGCTCACTGAGCTTGAGCGCTGTGGATCCTTGAGAAACGCAAAGCCTTTGAGTTGTGAAGAAAAGCTAGGAACAAGTCACTACCTTTAATGCCCCAGCAGAGCTAGACTATCAGGCTGTATGTCAGTAACTATCTAACTGCTCAGTACATAACTAAAGCATACCCGACCGAAATTGTTGATTGCATTTGCGCGAGATAGTACGTGAGAGCGCGAATCTCGCGCGAACCCACGAGATCGCGTATCTTCGCGCAGGAACGCGGCTAATCGCACGATTTCGCGTGGAATTCCGACGGTTCGCGTACACGCGGTTTGGCGAGAAATACTCCAAAACGCGCGAGGTTCTAGATTCTAGCACCGGCTGCCTTTCTTCCCGAAGGTGCAAATAGATTTTGCCATGCCAGCGCTGGAAGTGAGACTGCAGTTCTCGCCGTTTTTCGCGTGCAAATTGACGCCGTTTTGCACGATTTCGCGAGAACGCGCGCAAAAATCTAGTTGTTATTTCGCGAGTTTGCGCACAACACGCATGTGTTCGCACGAAATTCATTGAACAATTTCGGTCGGGTAGATACAGTCAAACCAATGAAGCAGCTGCATCCATGCATACATCCACTGTAGTATAATGGCATTATGTGGATGCTATGGTGATAGAGCCTTGTGACAAGGCCAGTCTGCTAGCATGTGTGGTATAATGGCATTATGTGGATGCTATGGTGATAGAGCCTTGTGACAAGGCCAGTCTGCTAGCATGTGTGGTATAATGGCATTATGTGGATGCTATGGTGATAGAGCCTTGTGACAAGGCCAGTCTGCTAGCATGTGTGGTATAATGGCATTATGTGGATGCTATGGTGATAGAGCCTTGTGACAAGGCCAGTCTGCTAGCATGTGTGGTATAATGGCATTATGTGGATGCTATGGTGATAGAGCCTTGTGACAAGGCCAGTCTGCTAGCATGTGTGGTATAATGGCATTATGTGGATGCTATGGTGATAGAGCCTTGTGACAAGGCCAGTCTGCTAGCATGTGTGGTATAATGGCATTATGTGGATGCTATGGTGATAGAGCCTTGTGACAAGGCCAGTCTGCTAGCATGTGTGGTATAATGGCATTATGTGGATGCTATGGTGATAGAGCCTTGTGACAAGGCCAGTCTGCTAGCATGTGTGGTATAATGGCATTATGTGGATGCTATGGTGATAGAGCCTTGTGACAAGGCCAGTCTGCTAGCATGTGTGGTACACTGTGTCTGTCTCATCTTTCATAGCGCCCAGTTGGTACCAGGCACTGACATCCATCGGGAGTGGAACAACTACAGGGACAAGCTCAAGACAGCACTGGACTGCTTCCAGGTTCATTTCATAAGCTGCTATAATTATAGATGTGTGGTGCAATTTTATGTGAGCGATTAATAGACCCTTTTTCCACTACGATGTCATGGGGGAGAAAAGTAGGCACTAAATGGAGAAAATGCATGAAAATGTGCTTGTTTTCATGTATTTTCTCCATTTAGTGCCTACTTTTTCTCCCATGACATCATTGCGGAAAAGGGTGTATTAATTGCTCACATATTATTGCATTATACATTTATATACATGTAGCAGGTTGCATGTTTTCATGTATTTGCTCTCTATTTAGTGCCTACTTTTTCCCCCATGACATCGTAATGGAAAAGGGTCCATTATAAGAAAAGTGCCCACTTCGTGCATTTTCAAATGCACACACTTCAAAGACGCATGCTTCCGTCATGCTTCGCTGGATCAGAGTGAGACGTGGGTGGTTTGTGCGGGAGGTTGTACTGTAGTAATTCCCCGGAAATAAACCTTTTTACCAACCTGCAAGAAGGTATCGATGGAGTGTACAGCATCCTCGATGACACGACAATGTCTTGAAAATTGCAGTGCTGCTGAGACTCATATCTCAGTAAGTCGAGAGCTGCAGACTTCTAGCATGGGTTGCCGTTAGTTGAAGGTTAGTACTTGTACTGTACCAAGAATCATTCATGTCTCGCTGCTGGTTGGTTGAGATATGACGACCATTCGAAAGCTATCAATAATGGAAAATTTTGTAAAATGCGCAAAGTGGCCCTTTTCTCATATCCGAATTGTCAATGTATACATGTTATGCCAGCCTGCTGTGTTAGAGTCCTTGTGTGAGTGACCTGTGAGGCGGGCACGTGGAGGGAGTTTTAGCATCCTTGGTTCAACTTCATCCTTTCCTCCCCAGAATGCAATGGATGACCAGCTCCGCCAGGTGAGGGCAGGGAGGGAGCTATCCACCCTCGACCGTGTGCCCAACCCAGCCGTCCCCCTGCCAGCTACACTGACTCAATTCGTGAGTTAAGAATGGTGGCGCTGTAACAGTGTCCAGAAAGAAATTATTTCAGACAATATTAGTGAATGCGTATTAGTGGATTGAACATATCTGACAGAATCAGTGATTAACGATTTGTCTCTGTGCTAGCTATATGATGGGGAAGTGATTCACACACACACACACACACACACACACACACATACACTCATGTATATAGCGAATGCCGATGATACGTCCTCCCTTCATCCCAATGGTACCCATACGAGCCCCAGTTGGTCCGGCCCTGCCCCTTCACCTCGTTGATCCCACCTCTCTACCGGGACCAGGACCAGGACCAGGACCAGGACCAGGACCAGGACCAGGACCAGGCCCAGGCCCACTGCCTCAGGCCATGCCCATGGGCATGATGCAACCAGTCTCCCAGGTAATTGTGTACTTATATGTTGTAATATAGTATTTTGGTGGCATGGTTACAAAGGCTACCCCTTACCTCACACACTGTACATTCATACACGTACACACACACACACACACACACACACACACACACATCTATCCCACACATACACTCACATACACACACACACATACATACATACACTCACATACGCACATACACCCACACATGCACATGCACACACACACGCACACACACACACACACACACACACACACACACACACACAGGGTGCCACTCCCCTCCCCTCAGCAGCCTCCCTTCCCGGGATGGAGCCTCAGGGCCTTCCAGACCCCACGGTGCCAGCCTCCCAAGCAGCAGTCCTTCCCAGCGACCAGCTAGAGTTCTCTTCCACCAAGCCGAAGTCCAGCTTCGACCGCATAACAGAGAAGCTGGCCCCAGTCTACCCTCACTACACCCGGTGAGTTGGGGACTGCTTTCTGGTGTTAGTAATGTGGTAGGAACTGGAGGAGTAGATGTCCTTATCACTTGGTTTACTTTGTGTATGTATAAAAAGTTTATTGCAGTTTCCAAGCAACAAGAGTAAGCTGTCTGGCAGTTGCTGGTCTCTCTAACAGCATGCAGATCCTGATCTGCTGCTTTGTCGCAGTGCAAAACTTCATAATTTGGGGCTGTAGTCTTTTAGGAGTGAATATGTTGCAAGTGTTGCCTCATACTATTCGAAGATAATGGACTCTCATGGCCACTTGTAGTATTGGGATAAGCCTATTACACTATTTCTTGGAGATTATACATACTTGTAGGGCATGCTCAGCCTCCTAAAACCGAAAAAATATCGTGCAGCCCAAGGGTTAGAACAGCTGTGCAAAGTGTTCCATATAATACAGATGCTATCCTTCATCATATGTGGCTATCCCAGGTAGAAAGTAGATTGTGAACATTATTCCGTCATGTATTTGAATGCATCACTGTGTTCAAAGCACTCTACCTCTGAACTTCCGTTAAGGGCGGGTCTCTCATGTGCTGTGTAGATGGCGTCAATATGTTGAGGCTTCTACACAGCACATATGAGCCCTGCCTTTAACAGAAGTTCAGAGATACGGCACTTTGAACACAGAGACACAATCAAAGTATGCGACAGAATAATGTTCGTTTTCTAGCCTAGACTGCCACATACGGTAGCCCTGGTGGAGATGGACATGAGCATCAAAAAATCTCTTTCTTCGTGTGAATTTGAGGCTGGCACCATTAACGTAATACTTTGAATATTCGGTATGAGACCCTGGTTGGCATAATCAGTCACTGACTAGTCATGATCTCTCTTCGCTCTCCTTTTCCAGTGATGACTTTAAGAACTTTCTGCGGGAGGTTCGGCGCAACAACAAGAACACCCTGTCTGGTCTCTCTCTGGACTCCATTGCTGAGCAGGTCAGTAGCGGATCGTATAACAGGCTGTTTTCAGTGTAATGTCCTTAGAAAAGTAAACCGTATGACTGTTTTTAGAAACAATTATGTTGGACACTCTACGGTTAATATACAAACCGAGGCTATACCAATATTAGTCTATTGAGAGCTAGACCATCTCTGCGTAGGCGCAAAGCAGAGGTGACCCAGCTCGACAGGCTATACAAATATCTAATACTATATAGCACTATTTATAAAATTGCATCTTGAGAAAAGTCAACAGCAGTTTTGTGTCACATGTGGAGGGCAACTCAGGAATACATGGACATATCCTGGAGTCTCTGGACATGAGTGGAGGCCTGTGTGGGCAGGGACCAATTGAAAGACACCTGCAGAAGCATTGTTTCAGCAATTAGCCTGTGGGTACGAAAGGGCTTTGAAGTAGCCTCGCACCCTGGCCTCCCCTTGCAGCTTTTGTTTGCAGCCATCCCATGGCTGCAAAAAAAAACAACAACTGCTAGTGGAGACCTGGGTGCGAGGCTAGATTTGAAGACTAACTATGCGAAGTAAATATTTGCTGCCTTCCTTTATTGTCTGAGAACCTTAGCTTACCCATGCGAAAATTCACCCTTTTCCCACCTATACCCTGAAAATGTATTACATGTACATGTAGGTGCACAGGTAGCTAAGTGAAATGTACATGTGCACCCCGGGACCCGGTTGCAAGAGGTTCTTTGGTTAGAACTTTTATCCTCCATCCACAATAGGTGAGGGACATTATTGAGGCTAGAGAGAAGGCAAGGGGTGGAGCTGTGGGCGGAGCTATAGGCGGAGTCAGCAATCAGCAGGCCGGCTTAAAGGGACAGGCACGACCAGTAAGTATACAAGTCCACCGTGATGTCGTGGGAGTTTGAGAGGCTATTTTTTGCTGGAGAATTGTAATCTCTATAATTATCGAGAGCGTGATCACCTCCCCTGCCCTCCCTCCCCCTTTAGAAGCAGCGTCTGATGCCTGCTGTGGCAGTGGCCCCACCCCCTCTCCTCTCCTCTGTGGAGTACGATGACGAGGGATCCTGCATCATCTGCTACGAGGACATGGACGAGGAGGACTCCAGCCGACTTAGCTGCGGCCACCGATTCCACACCGAAGTGAGTCCAACTGTCCCAGATCGTATCAACCCGTGGTCATTAATGCTCTCAGGTGGCTAGAACTATAGCAGTAGGAGGGTTCTTTGACACTTTGCGTGCCAATGACGCATTTTTGCGTCAGTGGATCGTTATAAAGATTGAGTTGCGTAGCCTACCGTTGAACGCGCCTCTGTGTCGTGATCCCAAGCTTCTCCCAAGCTTCTCGTGGGCGAGTACACTTGCGTGTGGATCGTGGCACAGACCACTTTTTTCTTTCTTCTGTTTGTAATTACTGCTAGGCTTTCAAGAAACACATTCTTGTTATTAAATATATTTATTATAGGCGTCCAATATTTATTATAGGCGTCCAAAGTGTTAATAGACCCTTTTCTGCTATGATTGCACTAAATTGAAGAAATACCCAAAAGGACATGCATGTTTTCATGTATTTTCTCTATTTAGTGAATTACATCATAGTGGAAAGGGGTTCATCCCGTTCCAAGCATACCAGATAGCCTAGAGGCAGGACTCTAGCTGGTTCTCAACCTTCACTCCGGAACTTTTTTCGTATGTAGTAAAAAATATGGACTTTTTTATTATTCACTACGGAGTGAAGACTGGCATTTATGTAATTATGACGAGACTTCTTTTGTAGTCTATGAGCCGAGAGCAGTGGATTGGTTGGGGGAGGAGCCTGGCTTACACACAACAGTCAGAGATAACGAGAACACTAAAGTTTTGACTCCTAAACAATTCTGATTGTTCTGGTTCATGAATCATGTCATGTTTTTATTGTTAGCTACAGACGTGAGCAAACACACTGCTATAGAGAAACAGTGTGCCCCTGGTAATATGTACTCCCTATAGTATAGCAATACCCTACTTGAAAGTCTTGAGTGTGTACTCTAGTTTGGTCAGTGTCCTTCGGCAGGGGGGGGAGTAGGCACTAAATGGAGAAAATGTTTGATGTACTTTTGTAAGAAAACATAACCTGCTTGTTTGCTTGTAATTTCTTACGCTTCCAACACTTTTACCCTCCCTTATCTCCTCCACCCCATCTTCCTTCCTCCTCCTCTCTCCCTTCCTTTTTCTTGTAGTGTATCCGATCGTGGTTCAAGGAGCAGAACACGTGCCCGACGTGCCGAAACCACACCCTCCTTCCCGAGGAGTACCCCTTTCTAAGATGAATCTTTTAAAATTGGGATGAGACCCTTTTATCTTGCATTTATACTTAGTAATGAAGTACGTTGTATGCCTTATGGATTTGCTGTTCAGAACTGCTGCTTCAATGTATGCTGTTTATTGCACTTATATATAAATGCACTCTTTAGCGCTAGTCATTAATACCCTATTGAACTTCAGCACCTTTCTCGTTTCGCCTTAGTGTTCCTTGCCCTTTTCATTGATGGATATCCCTGATGTAGACAAGCTCTACAAAGCTGGGGAAATGTTTTCAAGACTACCATGGAAACCTGTATCCCAAAGGGTGTTCTGCCTACGAAAGTAACATTAATATCGAGAAACTCAAAACAGTCATAATCATTTTTAAGGAACATTAACACTGGAAACAAAAAACTGGCATGGACTCTAACCTACTGGCTACTGACTTGTTACTGGTAGATAGACGACTATTTGTAGTATATAAAGAGAAACCACTTAATTTGAAAAAATAAGCCTGGCTCCCTCCCTTCTGGATGATCAAACTTCTCAAGTGCTCGTCGATTTGCGAACAATAAAAACGGGGTGTATGTTTTGTGAGCATTTTTAGGCCATGCATGCTGCATACAAACTTTAATGTGGATAATACTATTCACAACTCGAGATAATCTCACAGTTGTGGATAATGCTCACAACTGTAGATACTCCTTACAGCTGGGGATGATGCTCACAACTGTAGATAGTCCTCACGGCTGCGGATGATGCTCACAGGTTTGGAAAATGCTCACAGCTGTGGATAATGCTCACAACTGTGGATACTGTTCACAGGTATGGAAAATGCTCACAACTGCAGATAATGCTCACAACTGTGGATAATGCTCACAGGTTTGGAAAATGCTCACAGCTGTGGATAATGCTCACAACTGTGGATACTGTTCACAGGTCTGGAAAATGCTCACAACTGCAGATAATGCTCACAACTGTGGATAATGCTCACAGGTTTGGAAAATGCTCACAACTGTGAATAATGCTCACAACTGTGGATAATGCTCACAGGTTTGGAAAATAAAATCCTCACATTTCTGAAAGTGCTCACAGCTGTAGATAATGTTCATAGCTGTGAATATTGCTCACGATTCGTGCAACTGACCATAGCTAGTCTAAGATATCTGTGAACTGACTAAAATACTAAAGAGTATTCACAACTAGGCTATATACAACTCTGGAATGTTTAAATTTTACTTTTGGAAAATGTTCATGCCCGTTTTATAGAGCAAAGAAAAGACTTTTTTTGTGCATAATATATAATATATTGCTTTGTTTATCACATCAGTAGCAAATTAACGGTATAGTCATATATCATCAGTACATTTATAGCTAGCTGTTTTGACATCTTCAGTACACTACCAATTGTCTTGAAATATTTAAGGAAAAAGGAAAGCGTGAAATTAGTACTTGGTATTAAGGATGGGCGACTGAGGAGAAAACCTATTATATACCAGAGTGATTATGGTAGGTTTAAGCTGGCTATGTACCGAGTTACAAGCTATAGACAGTTAGTGTCCAAATGAACATGTGCGTATATTCCGTATATAAAATATGCACTACCTAGGGATGTGAGCTTTTTCCAGACTTGTGAGCATTTTTCAGAGATGTGAGCATTTTCCAGACTTGTGAGCATTTTTCAGAGATGTGAGCATTTTCCAGACTTGTGAGCATTTTGCAGAGATGTGAACATTTTCCAGACTTGTGAGCATTTTGCAGAGATGTAAGTATTTTCCAGACTTGTGAGCATTTTGCAGAGATGTGAGCATTTTCCAGACCTGTGAGCATTATCCACAGTTGTGAGCATTTTCCAGACCTGTGAGCATTATCCACAGTTGTGAGTATTTTCCAGACCTGTGAGCATTATCCACAGCTGTGAGCATTTTCCAGACTTGTGAGCATTTTGCAGAGATGTGAGCATTTTCCAGACTTGTGAGCATTTTGCAGAGATGTGAGTATTTTCCAGACTTGTGAGCATTTTGCAGAGATGTGAGTATTTTCCAGACCTGTGAGCATTATCCACAGTTGTGAGCATTTTCCAGACCTGTAAGCATTATCCACAGTTGTGAGCATATTATACACAGCTGTGAGCATTATCCGCAGTTGTGAGCATTTTCCAGACCTGTGAGCATTATCCACAGTTGTGAGCATTTTCCAGACTTGTGAGCATTTTGCAGAGATGTGAGTATTTTCCAGACTTGTGAGCATTTTGCACAGATGTGAGCATTTTCCAGACCTGTGAGCATTAGATAGCATGTCTGATTTGAGAACAGTTTTTAAGAAGTTCTATTTTGTGGCATATCACACTACCAAGATTAATCTCTAGCTATAATACTGACAACTCTGGATGTAGTGTAAGTCCTGAACACATGCATATTCTCACAAACGTAGATAAATCCTCATAAGCAAATGCTCATGCTCATGCTTAAATGCTCATAAGTGTAGATAAAGCTCACAACTGTACTGTGGATAATGCTCACAGCTGTGGATAATGCTCACATCTCTGAAAAATGCTCACAACTGTGGATAATGCTCACAACAGTAATAAATTTACTGTGGATAATGCAGGTCTGGAAAATGCTCACAACTGTGGATAAAGCTCACAGGTCTGGAAAATGCTCACATCTCTGAGTCTCACGCCGACGTCTGAGTCTCAGTCTCTCACGTCGACGTCTGAGTCTCACGTCGACGTCTGAGTCTCTCACGTCGACGTCTGAGTCTCACGTCGACGTCTGAGTCTCACGCCGACGTCAAGTCTCTCACGTCGACGTCTGAGTCTCACGTCGACGTCAAGTGTCTCACGTCGACGTCTGAGTCTCACGTCGACGTCTGAGTCTCACGTTGCTAACTCGACGTGGATGACTCAGACGTCGACGTGAGACTCAGACGTCGACGTGAGACTCAGACGTCGACGTGAGACTCAGACGTCGACGTAAGAGACTTGACGTCGACGTGAGACTCAGACGTCGACGTGAGACTCAGACGTCGACGTGAGAGACTCTGACGTCGACGTGAGACTCAGGCGTCGACGTGAGACTCAGACGTCGACGTGAGATTCAGCTCACAACTGTACTGTGGATAATGCTCACAGCTGTGGATAATGCTCACATCTCTGAAAAATGCTCACAACTGTGGATAATGCTCACAACAGTAATAAATTTACTGTGGATAATGCAGGTCTGGAAAATGCTCACAACTGTGGATAAAGCTCACAGGTCTGGAAAATGCTCACATCTCTGAGTCTCACGCCGACGTCTGAGTCTCAGTCTCTCACGTCGACGTCTGAGTCTCACGTCGACGTCTGAGTCTCACGTCGACGTCTGAGTCTCTCACGTCGACGTCTGAGTCTCACGTCGACGTCTGAGTCTCACGTCGACGTCAAGTCTCTCACGTCGACGTCTGAGTCTCACGTCGACGTCAAGTGTCTCACGTCGACGTCTGAGTCTCACGTCGACGTCTGAGTCTCACGTTGCTAACTCGACGTGGATGACTCAGACGTCGACGTGAGAGACTCAGACGTCGACGTGAGACTCAGACGTCGACGTGAGACTCAGACGTCGACGTGAGAGACTTGACGTCGACGTGAGACTCAGACGTCGACGTGAGACTCAGACGTCGACGTGAGAGACTCTGACGTCGACGTGAGACTCAGGCGTCGACGTGAGACTCAGACGTCGACGTGAGATTCAGACGTCGACGTGAGAGACTCAGACGTCGACGTGAGAGACTCAGACGTCGACGTGAGAGACAGACGTCGACGTGAGACTCAGACGTCGACGTGAGAGACTCAGACGTCGACGTGAGACTCAAACGTCGACGTGAGAGACTCAGACGACGACGTGAGAGACTCAGACGTCGACGTGAGAGACTCTGACGTCGACGTGAGGCTCAGGCGTCGACGTGAGACAAATTTTCCTAGGCTTAGTATTGATAGATAGATTGGTATTTCTATCAACTTGGAGGGGGGAGGGGAGAAGCCTGTAGCTAGCTCCTGGACAGTCAAATAATTTCCCCCAGGCTTTGTACTGATAGAGAGATGACTATTCGTGGTATTTCTATAAAGAGAAACAACTTAAGTTGGAGGAAAAAAACAACTAGCATCCCTCCCTCCTGGATAGTCAAACTTATAGAGGTATGCGTGCCCCAGAAGCGTTGGATAGGCGAGACTGGGAATCACGGTGTGCACCGCAACGTGCCCAGTCGTCCATTCAGCTTCGGGATCCTTCGGCCCTTGCGGGAGAAGAAAGTTACCGGCGTTTTGGCTACTAGGTCGTAGAAAGTCGAAGATCAATATGTGTACAGGGGGCCCGATCCCCGACTTGATCACCTTGGGGAGATAACGCTCCGAACCCCAGTCTGCAAACGAGCGCACCATTTCGACAATCCGTCAAACGTGTGTCAAATTCAGTATTATAAACCCCAACCGTCTGAGAGTTGAACCTCAATAGGTTCACAAATCATTTTCAGACTTACTTTCTTTTGTTGGTACATCGAGAGTCAGGAGTCAAAATAATATAATACATGCAGCATACAAACTACAGTACTGCCTCAATCACATCACCATTAATAATAATTACAAACACCAATTATTAGTGGGCTATTACAATACCATAGCCTTGTTCCCAGGCTCCACTCTATAGTCATGCTACCTGTTTTGGCTCTCCCTCTCAAAGTTCATCCTTTAGTCCTGTATAGCTAGCTATATATGCACCTACTACCATTCATCTCATGCAGTACTAATAAGTTGGGGTGAATGAGGCTAGTACATTGTACTTCATAATAATGAAACTTGCCTGCATAATGCAATAGCTAATGATATATATCTAGGGCATGCCACCCTTTATATTTGAGTGCCCTGGCAGTATGGTGGCATCTAAGGCACTTTGTATGACAAATTGAGTCTCTCAGTATATATTTTAGCATTGTTAATTGGTAGGAATAGGCTCACAGACATAGCTAGCTGCCTTTGATGTGTGACTCCATGCTTGTTCAACTTTGGGGAGGAAGCTCTGAATGTGGGTGGGGGTTCCTTACCCTATACTCCCGGACACTGCTGCAGATGAGACCTTCTGAACTTAGGTGAGCCTACGTGACATGCATGTGGCCACAAATGGTTAAAGTATTTTACTGCAGACAAAAAAAACGTAAATTCAAATCCCAAAGCCTGCCAGATCACAGTAAGTTAGTATTAGCTAACTGTAAGCAGTAGTGTTTAATATAATAGCAGACACACCTGAGACCGAGTCACAATATTAATTTAAGTAGCTAGGTCCCTACAAATGAAAATACAGCCACAGCACATTTATAATTGACTACTTGCTTGCTGAATTTGATGGTGATAATTAAATTTATAGATAGAATGTTCTTGTGTACAATGGATAATCATGCACCTTCAAGTAGAAATTATACTCGCTTGACTATACAGTATTTCTATCTCCCCCCAGCAGTATTTATTACGGTTCCTTGAAAGGTTTTGAGTTCCTCAATATTGATGTCACTTTATTATGCATGCCTTAATATATTTTTCCAAAGCTCAGTCGACCCTGATGACTTTGCCCTTCGGAATAATAAAAGTATTTCCCCTTTTGCATAGGCAGAACACCCTTTGGGATACAGGTTTCCATGGCAGTCTTGAAAACATTTCCCCAGCTTTGTAGAGCTTGTTTTACATCAGGGGTATCCATCACTGAAAGCTGAAAGCAGATTGGCCGAACAGTACACTGACTCTGCCAGATCACAGTAAGTTAGTATTAGCTAACTGTAAGCAGCAGTGTTTAATGTCAGACACACCTGAGTAATGTAAATGTGTTCCGTACTAACTGTTGGTGAAGTGAAAGGGTGTTGTTGCAGGTGGAAGAGTGTAGGTATCATTGTAGGTGTGGATTGTGGTGTAACAGTTACTAAGCAATTTTAGGCAGGGTCCCGGTTGGCTTCTAGTGGGGCTTTGATGGCACAGTCATGACGAACATGTGTATTCATGACCAGATCTAGACTGGAAGTTGTAGCACACTAGCTATATACCAGCATTAATTTGAGATCACACTAAGTAGCATTGACTGCTATGAGGCACCTAACAGGACTAATATGATAGCCTGTTATATATTATTCCATCTCATCAGTGGCAGCATGCAGAGTTGCGGCTACCAGCTGATGAGTCCCACTGCATTCTTGGTTTGTCTGGTTAGTGGGTGGCAATGTAAGAACCTAAAATTTTAATACTAGGTATATTTTTTCTCGACCTACCGCTTTTTTGCTAAGCTTCTTCTGTCCAACCACTCAGATTGAACTCAGCACTGTGCTTCTATTTCTTCCAATGCTATAATAAAGTAGCAAAAAGTAGCTACTTCCTGCATGCCACTATAAATAGCAATACCCATACTTTATCAACTACAGTAGCTATCGTATAGCTAGGCCACAAGTACATGCATAAAACACTGCTAATAGTGAACTATAACAGTGGACAAAATGGCCCTACAATTTTTTGTAGTCCCACCTTAATATTAACTCCCAAGCTGAGCTAGCTTGAATACAATGTCTTTCAGCACATGCACCACAATTTTTGTGATCAAAATCATATACCAGTAGCTAGTACTCCTCGCGCTCATGGTCTATCAGATTAAGCCTTTCGTGTATTTCCTGTAAACCACTCAATGCCATCATCTAATAGAAATTAAACGGCTTTCCATCCCCCCTCACGCACCATCTTTCTCCTCACTTTCCCTTCGAGTCATTATACAACTCCAAGTTGATTATATTCCTTTTTCAGTATAAGAATAGTCACATTGTAAAACTACACTACTATAGTCTTCGTCATTGAGCTATACATCACTATCTGGTATACAAAATAAATCTGGCAAAATACATTTACTACTGCATGTATATTGCGTATAATCAGAACTCAAAGTCTAGTCCGCTATTTTTCATTTTCTCAGCATAGAGGGCATCGAATGTTGAGTTCTGCTCAGCAGAAAAGTAGTTCCTCCAGTCGCCCACTTTGCCTTTCCTCATAAATGACGGTTGGTCTGAATGGCGGCTTTCTTGTGCCCATGAAAAGTTGGCTGCTGGATTCGCCTTCATGCTGTCAAAGCTGCACTGTTTGACTACTTCATCAAGGACAGTCGCCGGTGGGATGTCGTCAAAAATAAACTTGGCTATCATCTTTACACCTTCATACAGGTTCCTGCATAAGTCTTCATACTTAAGAAATAACACATTCTCTGCATCCTTGTACTTCCACCAGCCTAGCACATGGTTGAACCAGGGGCCAAAAGGGACACGGCCTGCCAGATAAAGATCAAAAAATTCATCCCAAGAGCCTGAGAATTCAAAAATCTTGAATGCACACATGTGATGGAAGTACGACACGGCGACATCCTTGGGGTTGCGAGCAATGTAGATGTACTTGGCTTGGGTAGTATGGGGAAGGACTCCCAGAGTCAACTCGTAGGGCATATGGCTCTTCAGGTAGAGGGGTCTTGTCAAGCTCTCTATTGGCCTGTGGTATGTGTGGTCTGGGTCAGGTGCGTCAAATTCCAGCCAAGGTATTGCCTCAGGGATAACCTTCCCATCGTCCTTTCCATCATTCCTGAGCAATTTCACAATGTGCTGGACCCAAGTGGTGCCAGATTTTTGGTAACTGTTGATGACGACATCTCCTGGACAGAGAGTAAGCAGCTGTTTGAGTTCATCCACTCTTCTTTGTGTGACAATCGTGGGTACAATCACCCCATCCACCACGTTGTACCGGTAAGGAAGATCAGTCTTGCTCAGAGCCATGGACCAGGGACAAAGAACTTTAACGGATTTAAAGAAAGGGGCGGCGGTCCAGGGAAAATCACGTGCCAGTTCGCGTGCCGAGTGCATGAATTTGCTTGCCTCCATGCTAGCCTCGTTCCCACGGCCCTGCCATCGGCAAATGACAAGAGTTGAGCGGAGGCCTGGGAACAAAGCTATCTCCCTGCTGCATGTACAAAACATGATTGCGCCTTGTAACTAGACTTTTTGAGGGCAAACGCGCGAGCTTGCAGGTGCATGAGTATGTAGCTGCAACTGTAAAGGAGACCCTGTGATGTCAGTGAATCTCGGTAGGTCATGCCCTATAGTTCTATTTATTTCGGCTACACAAAAACAATGGAAACGCGTTTCGTGTCGTCGCATTCTCTTGCTAATTGCCCGGCCTCCGGAAGTGACATACGTATTTATACCTAGTGCTAGTGATACACAATGTGCAGGGATATCCTCGCTTCGCGAGAATGGCTAGGCATGGCATGCAGGAGGCCATATGTGGATGGATTTGGATGTTAAATAAATTTCAGAGCACAAAATGGCTACTTGCTCTTAGAAGACCAGAGGCCGAAGCAAGCTTACTGTGATAGTGGTCGCTTCCAAGTCTCCCGTTTGGAGTTTTATAGCGAAGGTAAGTGTTCGCTGTGTGTTTGATAGGAGAACTGGCTGGAACAGGTTACGACGACGACGAAAAAAGGTCAATCGAACTGGAGTATAGCCTCGCTTCGCTCGGAATAATACAAGGTACAGGGAACACAAATTTGTGATGAAAAGTCACTGGAGTGCATCAGATTCTGTAGGTGCCCTTTTGAGCTCTACCTGAGAGCAACCAGCAGTTCAATTATCATGACACAGGATATGTCCTGAATCAGTATGAGACCACAAGAATTTGCAATTGAAAGATATACAATTATTACTGTATATGCATAGCATGTAGCTAATGATGATCATGTAGTCACCAGCTGCCTTTGAATTATAGCCACATTGCATCAGGGGCTAAAATTAATTTTTCGGATTGAGAAAATATTAAAGATAATTTAGTACCAGGACACATTTTGCATCCTGTATAGCATTGATGCAGGGTATTGAATTATTCTACTACATTCAAAACAAGGCTATGGTAAGGGGAGGTTAGGGAGAACGTACAATGTATGCTCGTACATCGTTGGGCAATGAAAGCAGTAATCTTTATATTCTCTATATCTGTGTTGTGTCTGTGCCTGCGGCCATGTATGCTGCCAAAATGGTACTAGTATCAACTAGTAGCTAAGAGTGCTTCGCTGCTTATAGTTACCACTTTGTGTTTGAGAACCTTCGTCTTGATATTGATGCTATCTGTACTATGTAAAAAAGGTGTTTGTAAAGCCTTGGAAGGTGTTTTGTAAAGCCTTGGAAGTACCTACTGCAAGCCCATATGAATGGCTTAAATGAATTCATGGAAGAACTGAGACACTTTGGTTCCATTCAGCACTCTTTACATAGCTCTTGTCATCCAGAGTCAAATTTGTGTCATTCCGCGACTCTACGTATACCTATTATTTTGTTCTCACTAGTGCAAGTGGCTGTGAAGCAAGCAATTGATGACCATAGCAGATATCAGTGGGTATAGAGTTACTTTCAGAGGGACATACATGACTAGCAGTATACGTAGTTCATTCAAAGTTTCATATAGCCAGACTCTCACATGAAGGACTATGTTAGGGTAGATGTGGATAATTCAGAACAGGGGGTAATCCTATGGATTTTATATCAGTATAGTAACTTATACCTTTGAGTCTCTTTACATCCCATTGAATGCTGAGAGGCGCTATCACGATCCCACCCGCTACTGTCGGATGAAAATGAAACGGCGAATCGGCGCCGCGGACGCGAATAGTCGTGACCTAGGCTCGCGCCCGCCCCCTAGCTCGGATAGTCTCTGTCTAGATAGTGCACGAACGCGCATGCGCGTGATTTCCCTTGTCTTCGGTGGTGACCAAAGTGTTGGAATTCTTGGTGCTGGAGAGGCTTCAGATGGTTTTCCTGGAGGCATCCATTCCCCATCCCAATCAGTCAGCTTACAGGAAAAGAGTATCCTGTGCGGATGCGATATTTGCCACCCAAGAAGTAGTTGCCAGGTATCTGAGGGGAGGAAGTCAGGTCTTCATGTGTCTTTACGACTTGCAAAAAGCTTTTGACTCGGTTGAATATCCGGTGTTGCTGGAGAGGCTTTACGAGATTGGTGTGACTGGAAAGTGTTGGAGGCTGCTGAAGAGCTGGTATGAGGGAGCCAATTGTCAGGTGAAGGTGGGTGAGGGGATGTTGTCTGAGCCATACCCTGTACAGAGAGGTGTCAAGCAGGGGTCTGTTCTCTCTCCTGCTCTTTTCTTGCTAGTCATGGACCCCTTGTTGAAGACGCTTGAGCAGTCCGGGCTTGGTCTGTCTGTAAACAACTTCTATGCAGGAGGCTTCCTACATGCCGACGATATAAGGACCCTTGCCACTAGTACAGACTCTTTGGAGGCACAGGTGAACATGGTGAAGGATTTTGCTGCGCGGAACTTTCTGAGATTAAACGTCCAGAAGTGTGAAATTGTGATGTTCAGCCGTGGTCGTGGGTCTGGGGTGACCCCTCAGTGTGAGGTTGATGGATCTGAGATACCAGTCAGAGATGCAGGGAAGTGTTTGGGGTATTGGTGGAGGGGTGATCTCATGGCCTCGCGGTCAGTGGAAGAAAACATCAGGAAGGCACGCAAATCCTTTTTCCACTATGGGAGTCTGGGTGCCTTTCAGGGAGACTTGAGCCCCCTATCAACGAAGTCCATCATTGAGACATGTGTTATGCCTATACTGCTCTTTGGCAGTGAGAATTGGATAGTCTCTAAAACCATTCTTGACCAATTAGAGTCTTTCCTTGGAGAGCTTGCAAAGAGAGCTCTGAGATGGCCCAGGCACTTTTCTAACACCGCGGCTGTAACTGCCTTGGATATGGTATCGGTGACATCAGAGATAGCAGTGAGGAAGCTTGGATTTCTGAAGAGGCAACTGGCTGAGGGTGCTGAAGGTGTTGGTGCTGTGGCGATGAGGTCACTGGTGGACGATCCAAACTCGCTCTGTCTAGTTGGGGAATGCAGGGAGCTGGAGGAATGCCTTGGGACTGGCTATACTGATGCGATTCTGGCTGGTGCTGATGATGTAAGCATGCAGGAGGTGAAGAGAGCGGTGAGGCTAGCAGACAGGGTGCGAAAACTGGAAAGGTGTGCAGAAAGGGCACCCCTTATAGCTGAGGTTGTGAGCAGAGGAGGAAACTGGAGTAGGTTGTGGGATGCGACTTTACACCTAGGATCACGTCATACAGAGGGGCTTCAGGCTCTCTCAAGGATGCTGGCTCATCATGGTCGAGGATCAAAGCCTTGTCCTCTGTGTGACGACGCCAGCCTTAATCCCAGCCCCATTGGACACCTCCTTACACATCATCAGCAGGAAATTGGACTAGTCCAAGATCGTATTGACTCAGTTGACATGCTGTTGACACAGTTAGTGGGGTGTAACATTCAATTTTTATATAAGTTTAGGAAGCTCTTCCTGCCCTTTTGACTGTTTATATTTGTGTGTACCGTGCCCCATGTAGGGCTGTATCGATGAACCTTGACCTTGACCTTGACCTAAGTAGAAATAAGCACTTCCTGCCAGACTAATAGCCACTGCCCATTAAATTTGAATGGCCTTACTGTTACTGCTACGTAGATTGATACGTGACAGTCGGAAAACCAGAGTCATAAACTGTATGGCTAGTACTGGGGAGCAATACCAGGCGTTCGATCCTGAAGACTATTTGAAGACGACTTATTACGATGTAAACGTTCCTGACAAAATTCTGTTTCGACTCGAGAGTTTACACAGAGCTTATCAGCTCCTCCCATCTTTCTTGAAGGTCCTGGACTATGGTGCGGGTCCTGCGATTTTCACCGTCATCTCGGCCGCCAGTCGTGCCTCGGAAATCGTATTGGCTGATGTCGCGGAAGGTAATCGTAAAGCGCTATGGAAATGGCTGAGTCGCGACCCCACAGCATTCGATTGGTCTCCATTTTTTGATCACGTGGTACAGAAACTGGAGGGAAAGGGGGAGGGGGAGGCGAGGGAGAGAGAGGAGAGGGTTCGTCAAGTAGTGCAGGACAGAGTGGTGTACTGCGATATCAATGAAGATCCACCAGTACAGAGGGGATTTGAGGGACCGTATGATGTGGTGATGGACTCGTGGTGCTTGGCGTACGCCTGTGCAAGAAAAGAAATGTACGAGAAAGGCATTGCAAAGCTGGCAGGCCTGCTGAAACCAGGAGGCACTTTAATGATTTTTGCGTCACAGAGAAATCAACCTGGGTCATATATGGTTGGGTCTACAACCTTCAATTCGCTGCCACTGAGCGGAGAATACATTTCCAAAGTAGTACAAGAGCAAGGAATGTGTGAGGTTTCGGTGAATCTGCGCAGTCGAGAAGAAACTAATAACCCTCTTGACGGCAGAGATCCCACAAATATTGGATACATGTTTGTCACTGCAAAGAAGAACTAAGTTTGACTGTTAATTAGGCTAGACCTTTATATTTCTCAGATTTGGCGGTTGCACACAGCCCTATATAATATACATGTATGTATAATATTAAACAATCAGTAACCTTGCTTGTGATGCCCAAAGTTTGAAATAAAAACTATATTTTTATTAACTATAATTATAGCGTGTATTGGCCTTTATGCCCCACTATTTTTTCCACGGTGCGAAGAAAATCAAAGCTGTGGACAACTAGAATTTAAAATAGCCCCACTGTATTGTAGAAGGTTGTGGTATATTCAATGAGCACTTTCACAAGTTAGATTCATGTTTGTACATTATTCCACTTTTGAGAGCTTTCCAAATTGCATCGAACCATATCATACTGGAGCAATTAAGAAGAGTTTTCTCAAAACTCACTGTTTCATCTTGTAGCACATGTACAGTAAATACACCAGAAATATTCTGGGGTGAAAGACTGACAGAGCATTTGAACAGAAGCAAAAAGAGCCCAGGAACGTAATGTGTGCCTCGATCATGACCTTGGGATTTGAACTCCAGCTGTCAGCTTAGCAGATATAGCCACAGTTCAATGTTTTTTCCACTGACATGAGCCACTGCATTAATTTAATTCCTACCTGCAGTAGCTAATTAAACCCCACAAGTTGTTTTTATAAAACGTATAGCTACCATATATAGGGATATTTTTGGCTACATTTTTCACAAGTTCACCTATATACTTTTGGTGTCTCTGTGACCCTTGCGTCATATCCCAAGAGTGGATAAATATTATAGCCACTCTTGGTCATACATATGATTATTTTAATATTAATAAACTCTCCCTAATTCCCCATAAACTTTACTTAAATTTTTACACTCAAATATAGCTAGCTATAGTTATGTATAAAACTGATGGCTATTTCAACCAAATTGATTGCTAGAGTTGCAGCTGCTGGTAGATAATGGACACACTGTCATTGTTAACTATAGCGCATCACTTTGAGGTGACAATGAGATGTAACATTGTTTCCTATCAAAACCATGCATACGATAGATCTCTCAAGGGTATTCTCGTGACACAGTTTCCCTCTCTATGTGATTTAGACCATACAGCTCACTAAACACCTTGTGACCTCTGGGTAGCTAGGCAACTGGGGATCTAGCTATCTTCTAAAACACTCACTGTCTAGTGAGGGTAGGAAGGCTGTATCAATCTTATTCAGCCTCTCTACTACTTGAATCTGCATATAGTTCTATTGTTCTTATTTATGGATAGCTTCTCATCCCCAGGCCACAACGGACAAGGCTATATAGCTAGCCACTGTGATACAGTGGGTAGCTATACTAAATAATTTACAAGGATAGCAATTGGCTGTGGTCTACGGTGAGCAAAGATGTATTGCAAACACGTGCAGTATAATAGCTGGTATAATTGAAGGGCTCAGAACCAGATCCACAACTTCTCCCCTCCCCAAGCTTGATCAATAGCTACTCTTAAAACAGGAGCTGCGTGGCGTCGTGTGTGACGTCATGTAATTGATTTCGGTGTTACGTTAATGAAACCCATAAGCAAAACGTAACTTTTTTTCAAACCTAATAAATAAGCCGATAGCGGTATAGTGGGTGGAGCAGTTAGCTCCGGGCTGTGACCATGTGTGTTCAGGTAGAGGGTAACGTGGTTTGGCAACTGCCACGGTGGTCTCGGACAGTACGGCCTAGGATCCGTCCGTGTTCCTCCCTTGATTCCCAAAGCCTGGCACACTAAACAGACCCGATGACGATCCCTGTACCATAGCGGACAGGCGCCCGAAAGGCTGAAGGCTCGGTCAGCCGGAACGACCTGCCCGTTCACCCCTTAACGTGGCAGTGTCACATGGCCCAGGGTTCCGTTGGGAGAAGAGGGTTGCCCTTTTTTTTTCATTTTCTACTAAGTAGCCTTGTACCCAGGCTAGCTATATACACTAGCTATAATACACTAGCTAGCTAAAACTTGTTTAAATTGCCAAACTTGAATATAGCTACTTGCCACCCTCAGTCTGTCCTTCTGGTTTCTACTACCACTGCAGATCGAGAGCTTCTCTCAGATGAAGCTAATAAAAACCCATCAACGTAGCTCCCTATGTGACACCAGCCTTGGCACCTCATGAAATTAAAATTGCCATCAAGTCTCCAGCTGCAGACAAACTAACGGACAGTAACAAGGAACATGAAGGGTAGATAGCTAGTGCTGTTTAGGTTGATGCGTGTTATTTTGTTGCATTTGCCTAAATGAACCCCTGGCAGTTAAAGGCTATTGAGCTATGCTAAAAAAAATGTTTGTGCTAAAAAAATCGAAAAAGGCTCCAAAGAATGCAGTATTTCAGTCATTCCGGCCCTGATAGCTACATGCTTTTCTGCAATACGACTACATAGCTAGCAATTAGCTACTGTAGCACCGTGGTCATTTACCAGGGGTAATACATCACCCTTTTCTTCAACAAAACATCATCCCATTGACGTCGACGCAACATTCATAGGTCATTTTCGCAGTCTACCCCCCTTTGGCAGGTTTGTGATGGTCTACAGTAGTGATATAAATATCATCTAAAGAATGTACAACCTCGAAAACAATTAATCAGCATCACTCTCCAATTCTCTGAGCTTTCTCACCAGCTGATCAATCAGCTCCTTGTGGACAGGGTTACTTTCTGCAGTTTCCTGCAAGCAGTCTACAAACAAGTCAAAAGCTCTTCTTCCTTTCGAGGGAACCTTACTCAAAATAAACATGTTCTTTTCTCTAGTCGTCATCACCGGCAGAGAGAGTCGCTCCATTTCATCTCGCGTCAGCATTTGTTTGGCATGCAGAGCTGTCTGCATATCATTGGGGTTCATGTCCCTGGAAAGCTCAACCGTCAGCCGCTGTAGGGCCAGTCGCTTGTTAGTGTCCATCTCCTATGTGTGACTATTGAGGGAAGAAAAACGATACAATAGGCATTCATAATACAGTGTACAAATCTGAAGTAATAAAACTTGACTAACTGGCTTATTATACATGTGCATTGTATTATATTAGCTCTGGCAAAACCACAGCAGGTATAATCTCTGCTGTACATAAGATATTGCAAACATTTGGAGTCTGTAAAAGGGCCATAGCTACCTGTTGCAAACGCTGGTATGCACTATACAGCAAATACAAAATATCTCTCTCACATAAACAGCTACACATGTCATGTTTTGGTGCCTTAAAATTAGCTGCAAGGGGACAAGCAGGTCTGGGCATGAAATTATAGATGTGTGAAGCAAGGAGCCAAATAGATTTACCCATTGATTTGCAATTTCCGATGCAGTAAGTTCCGCATGCCGCATTTTTCGTACTGCAAGTGACGTAAAAACTAGAGTGGAGAGACTGGGAACGAGGCTACCCAGACCCTCCACACACACACGCGCAGAAAGAAATTGTGGGAAATTTGTGGGCAGGAGTAGAGAAAGAAGGGTCTGGGAAACAAGTGTAGGCAAAAGTGGATTCGCGAAATGCAAACCGGAAGCAATAATTGTTACACTGTGAGATTCTTAGTGAGCTTCAAATAATTCCATCATAGGCTATGAACTGTATTGTCTAGCCGTACCGCCAGCTAAAATTTGTAGCCCCGATCTAACTTCCATAATGGAAGAGAGGAAACACCGTGCTACTTGGAGAGGCTGCTGGTGTCAGTGCTGTGTACTCTTCAGCGGCAGATATACACCAGTACTTTGGTTCAGAACACTGCTAGAGAAGAGCTCGGGCAAAGCCATTCAAATTTAGCCACTACTGTATCCGTTCTTAAAGCGCCAAATGTAGTAACATTTATTTTTTTCTCTCTAATATAGCGCCAAAAGAGTTACAGAAATTTTTTTCAGGTGGCACATTAGATTTTTGCACATGCAAAATTTACATCTCAAGCAGCCTTCAACCGGTAACTGTACTACGAGTCTCTATTTTTAACGTGCCTGTGCCACTCTAAAAAAGCGCCACTTCGTGTGTTTATAAGTTTTCTCTCTCAAAAAGAGTGCCACTTACAGCAACAAATTACTTTTTGGTGGCGCATTTATTAGAGCAGCTACGGTATCCCCTTTGTCATGAATTTTTCTCCTGGTCTGCCATGAGTGCCGTCAATGGTGACACACGGATAACAGTAGATTTGTGTGTGGGAGATGGTTCACAAACAAACACCAGCGGCAGTATTGCATATGGCAAGAGCTACAAAAGTTATATTCCCAGACCCTCTTTCTCTACTTCTCCCCCCAATTTTCCTGCGCGTGTGTGTAGGGTCTGGAGACGAGACTATCCCCCCCCCCCCCCAGCCAGCTGCACTCCAACAGCCATTGGGCCATGGGGGCGGGGGGGGGGGGGGGAAAGTAGGCACTAAATGGAGAAAATACAAGAGAACATGTGCTTTGATGTATTTTCTTGCACAAAAACACAAGAACATGCTTTTTTCCTTGTAATTTCTTATGCTTCAAGCAGTTTTACCCCCCTTTACGGATAAAGGTCTATTCGAGGGTACGCCCACCACTGCCCACGCACCCATGCCACGCAAATTTAACCGTTGGCAGATCATCATAGTTACAGCATAGATGACAGTGCAGAAGACCCTCTGCTCTACTATCTATGGTTACAGCTAGAGTGTAATATGTACGTACCGATGTATTGTCTTTTCTCTGTCGTTTGTTGGTAAACAGACTGGGCGGGGACAGCAGGGATTTTCCCCATGCCACGTGACAAAGAGTGCCAGACAATAATATTTATGCTGAGCTGTATAAACAAATTTTGCGATCCGAGATGGCAGGCGGTATAGGCTGCAGAGCTATGGGGCTGGTCTGTCTTCTAGGAGCCTCCCTGACCATGAATGAGAGACCCATCATTGGTGAGGACTAATGCAAGGACCTAAATCAAGGGGTCGTCACAGCTATTAAAGACCGAGTCAAAAAGTGGTCAACAGGTCAAGGGGTCAATGACAATCGATAATGCAATCAGACGGCCAATAGCCTTTTTGGATATGTAAATTTTGGTATTGTCAAATGGTCAAGAGCCTTTTTGCAGTGTGATCAAGCAACAAAAATGACGGTCAAAATTTCTCGACTCTTAGCTGTGACTGCAGTGCATATGGACTTGCAAATTTGCTAGCCCCTCTGACATTCAGAATTGCAAGTGAATGGTTGTGAGCCTAGGTTGGCGTGGAGAACGCAGCTGCATAAGCATTCCCAGGGCTTCCTGGAAGGGAGACTCTGGAATATAGCCTTAGGTCAAACTAAGTTGGTTGCTTGATTCACATGTACATGTACATGCCTAGTCTCGTTCCCAGACCCTCCACACGTGCCCCGTCGGAAAATTTGGAAAGGAAGGAGGGTCTGGGGAACGGGCATTGCAGCAGGCACAGCAGACACATAGGCACAGTAATTAATTTTGAGCAATACTGCAAATTTCAATAATTGCGTTTTGTTTCTTGACGTTTTGTTTATTGTTTGCAACATTATGTTTTTTCTCATGGTACAGATCTGTACTGTGAGCAAGGGGTTAAATTTATTCACATGCACATTTAGCATTAGATATTATAGAGGTCACACACACTTTCGACATATGTGACAAATTGGGTAGAGAAGTGCAACAGTCTTTTGAGTGGTCGTTCCCACATGCAATCATGTAAGTTAAATTACGTGAGATAAAGTACCAGGCTCTCCAGTGCGAAGCGTGCAGACAGCCTGGGGGTGAGCTTAGTGAATTCGGTAAAATGTATGTACTTTGGTACTGCTTAACACTCATAATCATGCTCAGGGTTTCATACAGGATTTTTTGGTGCGAGTAGGAAAAATGATGCGCATGGAGCCACACCTCCTAGAGGGGCATGGGGGCATGCTTTCCCAGGAAATTTACATGCTCTGAGGTTGCTTCTGGTGAGCAGACTCAAGCGGCAAAATTTGGTCTTTGGAATATCAACTGTAAGTCAGCTAGCCATTTAACTTTTTAGCAGCCTTTAGCAACTGATACGTACCTACACACTAAAATTATAATGCATCCATACTTGGCTAAAGAAGACTATACTTACCTCGTATCTTCACTTTGCATATTGTGCATTTGCTATGTGTTCGTGTGGGTGGATACTACATCACATATGCACCCTGAGAAGGGAGTTGGCGCGGAAGAGGGGGGTGGGCACTAAATACGTACTCTAACGGTAATGGCCCTCTGGCATATGGAAGAGCGTTTACCAGGCTCTGAGTAAAGGGCCGTCAATACGCTTTCTTTGTAGATGATTCGAATATGCAAGTTCTTGTTTCTGAGCCAGCAAGCATGCCTGCAGAGGAAAGCCTGCACCATGCTGATATTTCCCACTATACTGCTTGCTATTGTAGTGGGTTCTCAGTATTTTATTATGAAGACTTAAAGGACTACTGAGTAGTTGCTTTGTCTCCATAGAGGCCGCCAGCTCTGGTACATAGAATAGCAACCTGTTTGGTACTGCTATTATGGTCAGCATTCACATGCCAGTATTTACCAGTACATGTACATGTATATGCTCACACCCCATGCACATGCTCACACAACGCACACACATACACACCCCATGCACACATACACATCCCATGCACACATACACACACACACACACACGCACACATGCACACACACACACACGCACATGTACACACACATACACACACACACACACACACACATGCACACGTACACACACACACACACACACTACAGGTATTGTCTCTGAGTCGGTTTACAAGTCCAGTAAATCCTACATTGCTGCTTCATACGTGAAATACATTGAGTCAGCTGGTGCCAGAGTTGTACCCATCCTGTATCCACCTAATGTTGATGTAATATCATTGGTATCAGGTGAAATATTGGAGCATGTGCATGTACTTCCTCCGTAGCCTCGTTCTAGCAAGTGATTAGGAGAAATATGTGTACATAGGCTCCGCAGCGTTTCAGAAACGTTTCCGGAAACAATCCCATGCCATGCCCTAACCATACCCTAAACCTATCCCATCTATTCAATGCCGCGAAATTGTACGTTCCCAGGCCTGCACCCTAGCTTCTGCTTGCAGTATGATTTTCTTCCATGGTGTGAGAAAAGCTGTGGAGTGGAGCTTAGGAACAAGGCTATATTTCTTCGTTGAGCTACATCTGCGTCCTAGCAATCCTGTGATAAAATCCTCATTCACATTCCTTCCCCGTGTGCTTTTCACTTCAAGAGTTTTGCCTAGATTGAGGCCATGAATGATTAAGGCCCCAAGAGTGTACTGCTTGATACTGTTCACTATGTGGTGATTTTCTCAGCAATTCCCAGTAACAACTCAACGGAAGCTGAAGTGCAGCGCCTGTTCAAGTCCATCAATGGGTGAGAGTGCATGCAGGGCAAGTGGCGGTTTTGTAGTTAAGTAAATTGGATCTTGCTTTATGGGAAGGTCGTCAGTCAGTGAGTGGGAGGGCACAAAGTCATGCTAATAATTATTATCTGTAGTAGAAATTTCCCTACATGGTGAATTCAGGGAAATTTGCAACACACTTGCTACAATCATTCCTTAAAAATTGTTGACTCCCTATTTTTTTTCCTTGAAGGCTCCATTTTATGAATGCAAGCATCAATTTAGCTGGAAGGAGTGCTACTGCAGGCCAGCCTAGATTCCTGCTAAGTTGAATTAATTTTTGGAAACACAATATGTCTAGCTAATAGCTTTGCACTCACATGTCAAGATTCAAGAGTTCTAAGTAACTCAGGAGTTCCCTGGTTTTCTCTGGACCCCATCCAATAGCAAAGAGTCCATCCCAGGATTCCCTTAACTAAGTCTATTTACTGGGGTAGTCATACAATGTAGCTATAGTTGTAGGACTGTTGAAACTTGAAGTTTCATCATCTAAGCAGTACTTCTTACAGTGCCTGGATGGTAAGCTTATGCTTATGGATTGAGTCATGCTTTTTATTGCTGCCGCCATTAATAATTTATTATATGTTTAGGGCCCAGACTTCATACTGAATTAGTGATTGTGTTTCCTACTAGAGCAGTCTACTGTATTGTAGCCTCGTACCCAGGCCTCCCCTCGCAGCTTTTTTCGCAACCATGGAAAAAAAACGCGGAAAAGTTTGTTTTTTTCCATGGTTGCGAAAAGGGGAGGCCTGGGTACGAGGCTAACTTTATTGTGCCACCATCTCTGTCATCAGGGTTCTATTCCCCGGTGGGGGGGTGTCCTTGGACCATTCTGACTATAAGGATGTTGGTGTGATGGTGTATAAGCTGGCCACAGAGGTATGGAGTCGATAGTAGTGATGGAATACTTAATTATACTATAAGTCTATACAAATGCCTTACCTTTGGCCACCTAGCCTCTCACCCAAGCCTTCCCAGTCTTTAAGTACAACTCTAAGGCCACTATTGCCTACTAGGTAAGGTGCAATATCATGTAAGGTTTAATGGGGATCCAATACTTATAACATATAGCGGCAGATGAAGCCTCATCCAGCGTAGGTGACATAGAGCACTTTGGCCTTTATGTGTTTCTTTTTTACATGAACATAATGATCCTGAAGTGTTCTATCATTGGTATTCACAGCATGAAGTCAATGCATGTGCGTACATGTACATTACACAAAACTCTAGTCCATGCACTGGAGTCTTTATTCAGTGTACTGGAATGGTAGACTGGAGCACAGGGCTGGACTACTGGACTACTGGACTGGAATACTGGACTACTGGAATGGACTACAGCTGAGCAATTGTCTATTAGAAATGACACAGATGGGCAGCAATCATGTATCACCCACCTGTTTGCTTCCCCATGGCAATGTGCTCGGTAGCTTATGCATGTATGTACATGTGTACAGGCTGGGGAGTTCTGAGATGTAGCGTGAAAAGAGTCCAATCTAATCCACCATTCCAGTCCAGTCTATACCATTCCAGTCCAGTCCACCATCCCAATCCAGTCCACCATTTCAGTCCAGTCCACCATTCCAGTCCACTCCCGTTGATGCACTGCTGTTGATTTGTCCCACCACCAGGCCAACGACCGGGGGGATTACTTCCCCCTGTGGGGAACCTGTCTGGGGTTCCAGCTGCTATCTGTCATCCAGGCCAACAATGACTCCATCCTCTCACACGTGGATGCTGAGAACTACCCCATACCCCTGACCCTCACTCAGGGTTAGTGGTGATTGTGAGACCTTAATTTAGTGGTTCTGAATGTAGCTACATGTCCCTAGTATTCTATACCCTGTACATGCACCTGAATCAATGTTATCATGTGTATCTAGAGGTCGAATCACTTCAATACAATCTGGAGTTTGCTGCACCACTATACTCTCATGATAATTTTTTAGTGGTATCTTGTGGTGGTGTAGCTGTGACTTGAAGTTTAACACTTAGTGCACTTAATACAAATGTAGCAAGAGTCCAAATGTACTAACAATTTGTCTTTGGAGTACCCATACACACTGCACTGTTGTTTCAGAGTGTGTAGTGCTACATGGCTACATTGGATGATTGAAACAGGATGCTGGGGTAGTATTGCTGGATCAGCAATCCATTCCAGCTGGCATCAGAATGTGCTCCAACATACTGTTACAGAATGTTGACCTAAAATGTTTCATACTTTTTGCCAGCCGGGCCGTCTGTGTGTTTGTGTGTGTGTGTGTGTGTGTGTGTTCGTTCGCAATTATCACATGCGCTAAATTACGTAATTCCGTTACTATGCCACTATAGCCACGAGCGTAGTGGAAGCTGCTGGAAGTTTGCAGGCTCAATAGGCCAAGGTACGAAAGCTAGATTAGTTTTGTGTTGCCTAGACGGCGAAAGAGTGGTAGGTAATGATGATAATTCTGTTTGCACAAGTTCTGATAGCTAACTGGAAGCGCTCTACGAAATTGCTGTGTCAGCACTTTTGCTGGAAGCTGTACATGATAAGATTATCTAGACAAGCTGATCCATTCTACAGCTCCATTTAGCTTAGACTGATCTGTTGCTGAGCACAACCTTCAGTTGGATTATGTATGTAAAAAAAAAAACACCCGGCTGGTTTTTAGATGTGAAATATCAGTCTTGTTTTTTATTTAACCCTCATTGGGCTACCCCAGCATTCTGCTACATAGATGATACACATGCTGTTTCGGGTTGTACAATGTATTACGGGGAATTCCAGACTGTGGGAATTAGGTATGTAGGCTTATCTCATGCAGAAAAATGGGATGATGACATTTTCAATAATTGATTATTAAAGCCTTAGCTAGCCTTGTTCCCTATCTCTGCTCCCAGCTTTTCTTGCATGTGGTAAAAAAGCGGGCTTTTTACTAATACAAGAAAAAGCTGGGAGGGAAATGAGGCTAGGCCTTAGCTATGTGTACATGTATGTACAGAGCACATTTTATGAGTTTCAATTACACTGTGGTAGATGCAACAAATTCTCTGCAATTGTTCATTTGACTCTTACATATACATACACACATTTACAGAAGCACAGAACAGCCGTTTGTTCTCCCTGTTCACCCCAGAAGCCATGCAGTGGGTATCCTCTGAGAATGTTACCATGAACAACCACCAGTGGGCTGTTACAACAGAAGTGAGTGACAGTACATAGTGTGTATCTCCCAATGATCTCAGAGGGGAATCCCTAGGAGATGGTTTCCTATAAGTATCTCAAAGTCTGAGTCTCCTGACAGATTTGGTGATTTCACTTTCCACTGAATTACTCAGTTATGCCGTAGTTTTTATTGCTATGATTCTCGAAAGAACCCCACAGATGGGCGATAATGGATAATTCAGTGGGAACTTTTCAGAATGGAGTGTTTATCGGCTGCTTGTAAAAACTTCAGTACATAGTGTGTTTCTCCCAATGATCTCAGAGGGGAATCTCTAGGAGATGTTTTCCTATAAGTATCTCAAAGTCTGAGTGTCCCAACAGGTTTGGTGATTTCACTGTACTTCTTTCTATTGCCTTACTCAATTATGCATTAGTTTTTATTGCTATGATTCTCAAAAGAATCCCACAGATGGGCGATAATGGATAATTCAGAGGGAACGTTTCAGAATGGGATGTTTATCGGCTGCTTGTACAAACTTCAGCTGAGACAAGAGTCTGCGGTAGAGACTGTGACTGATTCATCTGACCCAGGTGTTGGACTAAGGATGAAGATATAGTATGGCATGCAACAGCTTCTACAGAAACACTCTCAGAATATAGTTTTCCTGGTTGCCTAGTTCCAAAAAGGAGGACCTTCGGTATACCTGGAAACCATTATGTATACCTCCTAGGCCCATTTAAGGCCCAGCAATTATTACATATATAGTACTGCCTCTGGCCTTATAGTGTCATTTAAAGGTGGGCAATGATGAACAAGATTTGATGGTTATTGCTATAGAGTTTTAGTCATGGAGGAGAAAAGGGCATTTGGCTGCTCAACTTTGTTCGGGTCTCTCCTAAAAATTTTGTTTAAAAATGTTACTGGGTTTGACAGCAGCAGTGTGCTCATACAATGTTATCTTCCTCTAGGAAAATAATTTGGTTTACAAAAGTGTAGATTCACTTGCCTTCCTTTGTTGCCTGCAACAGAAACTGCCCTCACCCTTGCAAAAAGATTCACCCTTCTTCGTTATGTGCCACCTACGTACATGAGAATTGTAGCAGGCATAGAAATAACTGAAGTTGACGAGGCTAGCGTGACCATCAGTGCTCTCATGTTCCCTGTCCCTACAGACCTTCTCCTCTACCCCAAAACTGAATGAGTTCTTTGCTGTGCTGTCCACCAACAGGGACAGAAAGGGGGTGGAGTTTGTGTCTACAATGGAAGGTAAGTAGTAACACCATATGCATGTGTATAATAGCTATACCTGATAAGTAGGTCCAAATGCTGGTGGGAAACATATGCAGTCAGGCCAGCTTACTCTAAAAGTTCAAAATTAAGCCATTAGCCTAACATCAACATATATGGCTTGATACTTAGCAGGGAATTTTTAGGTTCATTGGAAACAGGATTGATAACACAATCCTGGCAAACTGTATTCATGTAGTTATATAAATCAGCCAACCTTTGCTCAGTAATGGGTCAAGGGAAGCTAAATGCAGCTATAGAATGCATATGGATCGGCTTGTTTCGCCTTACATGCAGCGTCTGACGTAGCAATTTTGTAGCTGTACTTCCAGTTGACAGCCATAACTTGCCGCAACAAGATTATCATTTGCTGTCTACCATCTTTGCTGTCTAGGCTACTCAATACTAAGCTACAAGTAGCTTGGCCTATTAAACATTTCCAGGCACACAGACAGACACATGCAGGAATGCACAACAGTCACAGTACCGTATATCTTCTAAAAATTCGGCATCTCTAATTTTTTGGCACCCCTTCGCCCAAATGGGGTAGATAGTCTCTAATTTCAGCAAGGGGAATCCCAAATATTTCACAAGTTAGTCTCTATTTAGAATTAATTTCGGCACCTCGTGCTAGTCTCGTTCGAAGTTAAAGACAGGCGATGGATCAAGGTAAATGGCCCACAACGACTCCGGCTTCACTGTCTCGATAAATCGCCATCGCGTGTCTGTCATGTCCATTGCCGCCCTCGTGCAGAGCGATGAAAGTTTCTCCAACGTGCGGCTCCCACAGTACTTGGTAAACATGGTAACCGCGCACCACAGTCTCGACAAGAAGAAAAGACATACCAGTATTGATATAGACGCCACTTCGAGATTCACAGCCAGCTGTACTGAGGTACCGGTAATAACACTTCTAATTATTCGGCACTTTTGCAGTTCGGTAGGAATTTTGCAATTTAATCTCTAATTGTTTCGGCAAGACGCGACAATAATTATTTTTATCGTGCCGAATTTTTAGAAGATATATGGTACCAGCCTATTAAGCATGTGCTTCATGCACATTCGGCTAGTAATTAAAATCTTTTCGCTGCATGAGTTTTATTAAATGGCATCGTTTTTCATCCCGCAGCCAAGAAGTATCCATTCTATGCAGTGCAGTGGCATCCTGAGAAGAATAACTATGAGTGGACGACAAGGGAAGACATACCTCACTCTGAGCATGCCGTGGCTATCAGCCAGTTGACTGCAAACTTCCTTGTACAGGAAGGTCAGTTCGTGTTGTAGCTGTTTAGCAGAGGTTTGGATAATACGGTAGCAACAGTTTCGATATCGGAGACCACAGATCGTCCCATAGAATAATGATCAGGCTAGAGAAAACAGCTTAAAGTAAGACCAAAGACTGTAGACTGTTGTTAGGGTAAGTGGGACTCTGCAACTGCATGGAATTAGCTACTTCATGTCTAACAAGTTAGTCTCGAATGTCTGCATGGGCACAGTGTTGTATGAAGTAAGGTGTGCACATGAGTAGAACAGGTTATTAAGTATAGCTTGATTGTTGTGAGAAAGTAATTAAGGAAGTGTGTTCCTGTGTGTTTAATACTTATAATCTGTGAAAAGTGAATGATACTGATTTGAAGGAATGGGGAGATCAAGGAGATGACAATGAAGCAAGTTGAGTAGGAAATATCATTTGGCATCGCCGGCCACTCAGGATGGCCACTGTTTTTTCATGACTTGTGTATGACTTGTTTGGAACAGGGTATATTGTTCCCGGATTCTCTGAAGGGCAGGCTTCAATCAAATTGGTGCAGTTCACGCATTAACCGTTTGTAGCATTCAAGCTATCATATCCTCACATCGTTGTCCACGGTGAGTGTATAGACGTTGATTACGTTTTATATCTTCCCTGCTTTAGTATTGCCTGCTGAACTGTTCACTCACTGTAGACGTTGCTGAGAGCTTTCCTGCTGTACTATAAGTCGATAGTCGTGGAGTTGTTGTTGTCATTGTTCAGGGCTTTGTACCACGCTGCAAGTTGATACCTCTCTCGCCTAGCTGGAGTTGTTGTTGTCACTGTGGTCTCTTGTTGTCTCAGTTGTCACTCCCTCTCGAGCTCCATTTGCTCCACCAAGCCTGTGTCAGAACGTAGCCTAGCACATACATATTGCATGCATGTGTCATGTTTATGAGGTAATTTTAAGCCTAAATGCTGTACCAAAGAATCAACATACGACATTAACAAGTGTCTCGGCACTTTGGTGCTGAGATAAAAATCAAACACCAGTTAACGATCATCATAGCCCTAGCCCGGCACACACCTCATGCACACCTGGCTGGGACTTGATGTGTACTAGAGCCTTAACGTCGTGTACAATGCCAGCCTCCCACGCCCAGATTTTATCTGGCAGTAATGAAGGATAAAATCATGGAGCCACGGCTGCCTATGCATGGGAGGCCTGGGCATGCGGTAAACCCTTTCACCACCAATTTCCCTCTTCTGTTTAATTACTTCTGAAATGTCACATCCGTGTACAATCAAAACTTCTGTTCCATGTAACCATACATGTAGCTACACTATCATTTAATTTAGTGCCCTTATACTGATAATATTTTATACGTATACTCAGTCGTATTATTCTTCTTTGCAGCTCGAAAAAGTGATCATAAATTTGACTCTGAAGAGGAAGAACACCGTTCCCTCATATATAACTACACTCCAACTTTCACTGGTGATACTTCATCTTTTGAACAAGAATATTATTTCTAATGACTCACCTACGTACGCGTGTTTAATGTAAAGTTGTGTGTATGTTCGGGGGCCCTATACCCATGGGGACCCCAAAACGGGTGTCACAAGCAACGTTGAATGTATAATAGGCTATTCCATGTCACAACGTTGTTCCCCAATTGTATCACTTACTGCATATGACATCGTAAAGCCGCACTATTTGATGTGGTTGCCAGCCACACGTGCGCGGTGCCGGCGCCGCATATATAGTACGATAGTATTAGCGCACATTGTGCGTACTACCCCCAAACAGAGCGATTGTAAAGAGCATGGAGTTTAGTGATTCTGATGAGGAGCCACCATCGGCTTTCATGTTGCGAAATCGAAGTTTCTTAGCAAGGAAAAGGCAAAGGGTTCCGAGGAGTACCTGTACCTTCACCAGCTCGATGCCGTATTTGCCGCTAAACAGCAACTCGAAGATCCTCTTGGGCATAACGTTGCACTTATCGTTCTACCTACTGGATGCGGAAAGACAGGAGTTGCTGTTCTCGCTGCATATTCGCTGAATGCTTTGCGAGTGCTTGTGATAACGCCGTCGGTCAAGGTTTCTGAGCAGATATATAATGAATTTTGCAGCAGCGATATGCGAGGCTTCTTAGCCCGAAGAAAGATTGTTAAAAACCCTGATGGTGAACGGAAGATGCTTCCCATTGGTCACTTGGTAAAGCGATCGTGTGAGATCAAGCCGAAGTTGCGATGCCATGTCATGGTACTCAATGCGCACAAAGTCGGGATGAAGTCGAGTGTCGCCATCGAAGACATCCCTCGCGATATCTTTGACATCGTGATTGTCGATGAAGCTCATCACTACCCTGCGCCGACATGGAAACTCCTTGTAGACCACTTTTCAAGGAGCACTAAGCGACTATTTCTTACCGCCACTCCATTGCATGAGGGGAAATCGATCTGCAGGATGATCTTTCCGCGTGATCCTAGCTACAAGCCGTGTTTTGAGTGGACTAAGCAGCAAGCAGTTGACGCACAAATCATTCGACCTTTACAATTTGATGAAGTCAAGTGGGAACATACAGTGCTGAAGACTGAAATGGGTGTGTACAAGGTGAGTGACAGGGCCATGCAATGGACTTGTGCAATTTAGCTTTAGCTATAATATATGGGAACTCATACATTCTGAACTGTGTTGAGAAACGTCCTCTAGGCCACGCAAATTGAATTCATGATTTCTGTAAATCTATTGGAAATTGACGGCGGTGGGCCCTTAATTTTGATTATACATATCATTTTATGAAAGACGTGGCTATTTGTCCAGCAGGAAGTGCATACATTTAATGTAGGGATCACAACGCTGAATATGAAGTTGATTTGTTTCCTCAGCATAACACTAGCCTGAATCATCAGCTCACATTATGTTGACCCAGCATTTAAGTTTCGTGGCAATTACGCAATTATAATTTGGCATAGCAACATAATGATGTAACTTTAGTTCACATAATAATTGCGGACGAACAGACAAGCACTCCAGATTGACGGATGCATAAATGTAAAGCAATCTTAGTACCAGCCGAGTGTGCAAACCCAGCTGGTAAAGGTAGAATCAGAGAGTTTCTAGTTTTTCCGCTTACTATACTCGTATACTGCTTACGTACAATTTTTTGCCATGTGACTAAGCTAGTTTACAGATGCATTTACTGACCTTTTTCTGCAAATTCTTGTGCATGTGTGAACAGTAGACACCAATCATTCTTTCATCCTTTCTGCACCTAGGAACCAGGCTATAGGTATGCCAAACCAGGATTATTAGTGCACACCTAGCTATCACTACTAGATGCAGGAATCATAAAGCAATCGAGCCGGTTGGTCATGTGCTTCACATGCGCCCTGGCTGGTAAAGACTGTGAGGGCAGACCTGGGTACAAGTCCTCAGGTAGTACATCATCAGGTGTAAGAGAGGGCATATGATGTCACCTGCAGAGTTCAAATGTTGCCAAAAGGTACTTTTGAATTTGTGATGTCATAACTTTTGGAGGGGAATGCCGCCTAGGTCAGCTCTTGATATTTAGCACGGATTTAAAATTTGTTTCACATTTTTGCCCATAGCTAACTGGATTACAGTGACCTTATATATGTGTGGTCTCAGCAAAACAGGAGTAAACTGGTTTTATTTCTTTTTTTAGGCTATTGCAGAGAAAATTGAGGAGCATTTGGATTTCCATGATCGACAGGACCCACTTGTGCGACACCACGCCATGGTCCTGACACAGACAAAGGAATTGCAGAATGCTGCTAAGGATTTTCGTCAAGCCTACTATGATGTTACAGATAATCCTCAGAAGTGTGAAGTATACCTCAGCGGAACGAAGCATGAAGTTCTTGAGAAGTACATAGCTGGCAAGATCCGTACACTTGTTGTCGTTGGAAGGCTTCTGGAAGGCTTTGACCACAATTCAGTTAGTGTTGTAGCCATTGTCCGCAACGTCGCCGCAAAATCTCGAGTGCTTTTTGCACAGTTCGTTGGAAGGGCTGTCTGCAAAGTTCGCAAAGAAGATCCTGTAGAAGCCATGCTAGTATCACACGAATACTATGACCAGGGACCAAACTACAGGCAGTTTGATGATGAAATTGCTAAAGACGATCCTGATGATGAAGACGACTAAATGCATGAATGTGATACCTTGCAGTTTACTTCTTTGTTTAGGTATCAAACTAGCTGTCTCTTTTAGTACTGTTGTAGATATTACTAAGTGGGGCTAACTGTCCTAGATATGTGTTTCAGCTAGCTACTTGAATTTTGAGTGAATATATAGTGTACAGTGTATATTATGTCCTAACAATTTTATAGTAGTCCGTCTTGAGATTTGAATTGCGTACGATATTATAGCTAGTGCAACCCTGTAGCTAATCTGATTGGGTTTTCTATGCTGTCTCTTTGGTTATCATAGATATCTTGACCAGTGGTGTATAGAAATTGTTTGTGCCCTTTAGAAGCTCCACCCCTCGTTTCACACAGATGCCACAGGCTCAGGCACTTTAGGTTCCGAGCTAAATCTCGTAGAAACTGGCAAATATTGCTAGCTAACTATATCTATACTAACATATTTACTGTCCAGCAAAATGAAGTATAAATGTGGGTGGGTGGTCAGTTTTACTTTTCTTGTCTGCATATATAGCTAGCACAGCTAGCTATCATGCACTCCAATACCTGACAATATCCAATGACTAAAAATGAGGTGGGGTTTTTGGTCCCAGACCCTTCTTTAGATAAGTAAAGCTAAGCTTCAGAACTAATAATAATACATTGGTTCCATAAAACAAAAGAGACTTATTGGCTAGATCTAGACTAGCTGGCTAGCTACATGGAGCTGTGTCCAATCCAACAAAGCCATACATAACTTCAATGTACACCTCAGGGACTCACTAGCACAGCAAAGCTCTTGTGTGCATGGTTGCTTACCTGGATACAGTTACAGTGTTTCAATCACTTGAACTATAATATAAGGAAGGGATCTCCATGGAAACTACGAAAGCCTGTATGGTCCACCACTGGTACTGCTTTAAATACTGGTCTGGGCACATGGCATGGTACAGAGTTGATGGCTCACTCCTTTTATGCAGATATGCTAATTATTTGCTTCCTGTGTATATCACCCAGTGTCACAAAAGCTGACTACAAATTCGATTGGCATGCATATGTTTCATTAAGCTTCTGTATTATTACCATATGATACCCTTCTTTTAATCTATTAGCTAATACGTAGCTACATTAAATATGTAGCTGTTCTTGGTAATTTAAATTTGTGCATATTTAGGCCATGCAAGGAGCATCTGGATAAGCGTGGTGCCCAGGGTTTAATGGTGTGGCACCTAGCCATGGTACTTACACAAACAAGAGAGGGTTTCAATGCTGCTGAGAATTTTCTTCAGGCTTATGAGAGAGCCTGTAGTCTCGCGTGGCCAGACCCTCACCTAAATCTAGGTGAGGGTCTGGCCATGCGAGACTGATGAGAGAGTTAGCTAGCTAGCTACAGAAGATCCCAGAAAGTGTATGATATCTAAACAATTTTTAAAGTCACCTAGCTAGCTATATGAAAAGAGTATCATTCAGGTACTGGACTGCATCGAGGTTTAGCACCTAATAGCTGCTAGACTAACCTACTACAGTGGAACCTCCGTATTGTGGTCACCCTCGGGCCAACACTTTGTGGCTGCATTATAGAGGGTGGCTGTATTATAGAGGTCCATTATACATTAGCAATACATTGGGACCCAATAAGGTGTTGGCTGCTATAGAGTGACCACATTATAGAGGTGCATGCATTGAGGTTCAGCACCCGATCGCCGCCAGACTCTAACCTACTGAGGTTCACTACCCAGTGCACTATGTGCTGAACCTCAATCGGCTTAATATTCCGTGACACCCCATACCCGCTAGACTCTAACCTACTGAGGTTCACTCCATTGCTGAAAAATAGTGTTAGAGTGTGCTGGCCTTATCTGTTAAGAAATTATTAATTAACCATCTGTGTGCCTATTTGGAAATTTATTGTACACGACTGCTAGAATAATCAAGGGGTTCAGAACCATAGTATCTACTGGAAATTGCACAAATTGGAAGTAAAAATATGCATACTCTGTTAGCATATGACCAAATTAGAATTTCAGCGTTTCCTGAAATTGCATATTCTCAAGTTTGGGGGGGCAAGTTCAATATCTGTGGGTTAGACCACTCTGGTTCTGAGACCTTCATTTATAATATGGGGGGAAACCCCAAGTGCTGTTTGCACAGTTGATTGGAAGGTTACTTTGAAGGGAAAGGTCCGAAGATCCAATCACAGCTGTACTTAGCTATGTCACATCAGCATTTTAACCAAGGATTCAACCATGCACAGTTGGACGAAATTTCTGAACTAGGGAAAGAGTTTGCTCATGACGATGAAGAGGAGGAGTGATGTTGATGAAGAAGATAACTCTAACAGATTTGTTCTGTGGTCTTTAGGAGATGCATTTAAGTTTTCATGCATTAAAAATATGACTAGTTGTACAATTCCTTCTCCTATTCACAATTTATATAGACTATTTGAAGTAATTACTGCACAATGTAGATAATGTGTTCTGATGAATACGGAGAGCAATCAGGGTCAGTATGTACGTACCACTAGAGGGGAACAAACAGTGAAGCCAATCACATGGGCCAGTATGTACGTACCACTAGAGGGCAACAAACAGTGAAGCCAATCACATGGGACAGAAGCCAAGTATGGCATGCAGCTCCTTCACTGTTCATATTCATTCAGAAGTTCTATACTAAATCACTATAGTATAGCTACGTACCAATAAATGCTGGTAAAGAAATATACTGGTTGATACTAGCTACACTGAGTGTGAGTGCCACTTCAAGTTTCACACTTACCGACATGCTCTCATATCTGTTTTTAAGGCTGAAAAGTATAATATTATTATATGAACAGCTTGTACAAGTGTATTATTACTTGGGCTACCACAGTTACTACACGTCCCTTAGTAACTGTGGTAGCCCAAGTAATAATAAACTATTAAATCCAGTATGTAGCTAAACTATTTCACAAGATTTTAAATATAGGTAATAAAATTAGGGCTCTTTATGAGGGGAAGGCAGGTTATAGTGTGAAAAGGAGTTGTAGTGAGAAATGTTGAAATCGTTGAAGGCAGAATGAGGGAAAGAAAATACACATGCTCTTTATTAGATGCATTTGATACAGTTTGGTATGGTAGCTTATAATTTGGTATAAGTTGTGGGAAATAGATATTAGCTTACTGAATTGCAATTGATTGTGCACTGTAGCTATATAGTTAACAGTACACAAAGTGATGATTTATAGAAGAGGGATAATCCAGACCGTTTGATATAAGTCAGGGGGTGGTGTACAATAAACTAAAATACTTGAATACGGTTGTTTCCCTGGTCACAGACGCACACAAAACCGTCACGGTCAATAGCTACACCAACAGGATAGCATAGTTCACCCTTCTTAGATCCATAAGTACAAAAGCAATGAACAAATTCACCATTAGTCTTGAACACCGATATACGATGGTTGCCATATTCAGTGACATAAAGAAGCTGGTCAGCACCCAGGCAAATTCCCATTGGCCTCTTCAAACAGCCTTTTCCAGAGCCTTGGCTCCCAAAAGCATGAATGAAATGTCCTTCGGGATCAAATATCTGCACTCTGTGGTTGTCACAGTCTGTGATGTAGATGTGGCCATTCAAATCTGATGTTAAGTCATACGGCCAATGTAATTCCCCATTGCTATTCCCATGGCAGCCAAAGCTTCGGACATAACTTAAGTTTTTGTCAAACACTTGAATTCTGCTATTTTTGCGATCACATACAAATACTTCGTTTCCAATGACTGCAGTACCAGAGGGATGGGAGAACTCTCCCTGTTGACTGCCCTCCCCTCCGACCACTTGCAAGCATCTACCATCCCTGCTGTGCTTTGATATCGAGTGGGTTTTAACACTGGCTATGTAAGTGGTGCCGTCTCTATCAAGAGCAAGTCCTGTTGGGCTAGAAAGCTCGGCAAAGTCTCTTACTGTTGGCTCCTTCTCACCACTTTTGACTGCTCTGATTCGCTGACCTCCCGACTCAGTAACCAGAAGCTCTTGGTCATTATTGAATGCAGCTGCGTAGGGATGGCGCAGGCCTTCAAAGATCTGGAGCGGTTTTCCTAGGTGTGATGGTGAGATTTTTACAAACACGAGAAACGGGCTGTAGGAAACCCTTTTGCCATTCACCTCAATGCTCAGCTCATGGCGCCCGCGTACCTGTGGATAGTATGTTACTTCGTACAGGCCTTTACCGGCTTGGGCGACCTTTGCTGGTATCGTGGAACTGTCTACAAGAGATGTCAGTTTTGCCTCAGCACGATGCATCTTCTTGGGGCTCTGATCTGAGGAATCGATGATGTACTGGGTTGTCGGCTGACCCAGCTCTGCCATGTGGACTTGGTTCCTGTCTTGCACTGGGAATTGGTAGACCTTTGCCTTGTTTTGACAAATGCTTGCGATATCTTCATTGCAGGAGATACTGACTGCAAGGTTGGCCACCTCAGTAGGTGCTAGGCTTGTTTTTACGCTTTCTTGTCGCTTTTCTTCAACTCTGCTCAAAAGCTGCTGATGAACCGAGAGTAAATCTTCATCGGTTGTGGTGTCTAGGTTTCGCTGAACAAAATCCACAAGGTTTTGGATCTCAGCTGTTACAACACAAAGGGCTTTTTCATGCGCCACAAGAGCCTCAAGTTTGCTTTGAACCAGTCCGGTAGTTAGATCCAGTAGATCTTGCTTGCGTTTTTGGAGAATTTCTATCATCTCATCAAAGCTATGCTCGACATGCTCAGAAATGTAGCCACCCTGGCTGGAAACATCTCTCTTTAGAGCTTCGGTTTGTTTTGTAGCCTCCGAAATTTCTTCCTCTAGCTTTCTCAGGGGGAGGAGACTATCCTGTACTGCCTGTCTGCACTGAGAGGCAGATTTTTTGATGAACTCATATCTGTGCTGTGCGTGGTCAAAGACTGTACAGTCGCGACAGATGAGCTGGCTGCAGTCGAAGCAATATAACTTGATTTCCTGCAAAGAAGAAATAAGGAAAAGACACTTGATTTTTTAATACCACAACAATGCAATGGGTATACAAATAGCTATAGCTATAGCTATAATTAACTAATACAAGTGTGTAGTATCTAGTCACAACAACAAGAGTGCAATGTGTTGAGAATAAGAGTGCACCATGAGGTAAATGATTCTACAAAGAAATAATGCTTAGAACAATTGATGACTGACAGGCATTGGTGTACGGTACATAAGGTTGATGTAATCTATAATATCTATGATGTAATAGATTGTAGTCTTAGCTTGCTGACTATATCAGCAGTTTAATAAGGGCATGCAAAGGTCCACGAGCATGCAATGCTCTCATTATATGCACGATGCCTTATATAATGCACGATGCCTCCATTCACCGGACTAGATGTACGTACCTCGCCATGGTCGGAACACTTTCGGGGCGGGGCTGGTTTGACGGTAAGTGGGAGGAGACTAGCACCCCCTCCTTGCAGCTCCGCCAGGGTCACGACTTCATGATCCGGGTACTTTACTTTCATCTTTCGATGTGAATTTGCGCATTCGCCACAAGTGAACTCGGCGCACTGGCGACAGTATGCCTCTGCCTTCGCACCGGAACACATCTCGCAAGGCGACTCCGTCATGCGTTCGATTTTTGACATCTTGGAATGTAGATCCACCAAGCGGCTGATGAAAAACACAGACGGAAGTAGTCCGGGATCGCCGTCAGGTAAAGCGGTGCTCTTTTGGCAGCCTGGACAAGGAAACGGCACATCTGGGCCTTCTTTGCTAGCGAGTGCTCGGACGCACTCCTTGCAGAAGTAGTGGCAGCAGGGTAGAACTTTAGGGTCTCTGAAATGTTGCTGGCAGACGGAGCAAGTGATTTCTTCAGTGATCTTCTCCAATCCTTTATCAATTATTAACCGCGGTGCCTCGGCCATTATATTCCACAGACTTCTGTTTAGAGCTGGTCCACTCTTGAGAGTTTATAACATTTAAGTATCGTACTTTGTTTACTTCAATACTGCTGCAATAATAGTGCATAGCTGTGGTCTAATTATAAATATTCAAGCTGAAGCCATAGAAATACCAATAACATTAGTAGTGTCTGTGCACGTAATATGATGGTAATGGCATTGTTGGTTCACTAGGGGAATGTGTGGGATTACATTGTTTAAATAACTTGTTACCCTCCAGTGGGTTTAGATGCCTGCCTACAGGTTAAGAATGAGTGAGTTATGTAACAGATGAATACACACAATCGATTTTGCGCCAGGTACAAACACCAGAATTGACCATTGATATTGTACATGTACAGTACTAGTAGTACAAAGGCCACACACTGTACATAAACATATACCACTGAATGCATGTATAGCCGTACCCTAATAAGGCAAAGTATGCAGCAACGCCCAGTGAATTACTGACAGGCTGACATACTTTACAAAGTCACACATACATGTATAGCAAGTTATAATATGCATTGATTAGAAACTTGAAGTTTGATATAGGAATTCTCGTTAATGGGAAGCTGTCGATGATCATAATTTTATATTTGTAAGCATCACACACACACACACACACACACACACACACACACACACACACACACACACACACACACACATACATAATACACACACATATACACAAACCTTAAACTAACATATAAAAAAAAACGAGTACATTAACAGTCACTGCCTGGACCACAGAGGATCATAGACAATAGGGAAGAACTGTCCCTCCATTTTCTCTCCCTACAGGTGGACAACAAAGAAACAAAGAGGTATAGACTCTATAGGATGATGTGTATCTCTTCCTGGCCTCAATAGACCCTTTACCATTACGATGTAATGGGGGGTAAAAGTGAGCACTAAATGGAGAAAATACATGAGTGCTTTGATGTAGCTTTCTTGTACGAAAACATAAGAACATGCTTGTTTACATATGTTTTCCTGTATTTTCTCCATTTAGTGCTCACTTTTACCCCCCATTACATCGTAATGGTAAAGGGTCTATAGGCCATGGAAAGGGAGCCAGAGATTATAAACGGACCCTTCCCTTCACACTCCTTTGTGACATGTCCACCAGACATGGAGAGCTCTATTCAAGTTTTGAAACAAATTGGACATTAGCTAAATGGTATAGATAAGATCTCACAAATGTATACACATTTTATATAGGCCCATACAAGAAGTTTGCACTAACTTCTGATGTATTCCCCCTTGAGAAAAGGAGTGTGGAGAAAACCTTTGGGATACGTCATTGCATGTGGACTATGTAATTTAATAGGTATATATTAGCCTCGTCCCCAGGCTCCCCTCCCACGCGCCGTGGGAGGGGAGCCTGGGGACGAGGCTAGGTATGTATCATGAAGCTATACACTGGATACTTAATTACTGCAGCCACACTGTGGTGAGGAATTTCTGGTATTTTTGGGTGGCCACGAATCGCTGGAATACCTATCGTGTGTCAAGTAGCAGAGGGTAAGCACTGGGTGGAGGATCAATTCCCACTGGCTGTAGTCAGCTAATTCCCAAGATACACTGAAGCTCTATACAGTTAATAAGTAGTTAATAACTAGCTATATTCAAAGAGGAACAAGTAGGAGCTCATTCTGAGAAAGTTAATCAAAACTAAATTTACAGTGAATCAGAAAATTGAATAACAATTTTCTTCCTTCATTATGTAACAGTGAATCGGATTTTAGAACACAGTGTCACTTGTTGTAGCTATACACCTACAGCCCCCACTCTGGGAGATAACCATTCACTACTCTCATACCCAGGTGCTCCCTTTGAAAATGAGGAAGAACCTGGTATCTTTTCTTACATAATTACCTTTATTATATGTGGGTAGTGACTGACTGAAAGACAGCGACACTTCTCTACCTCTTACTGGAGACGTGTTCAACATGCCTGAGAACTACAATAGGATCCTTTACCATTGTGATGTAATGGGGGTCAAAGTGACCACTGAATGGAGAAAACACATGTGGTTTGATGCAGTTTTCTTATACAAAAACGTAAAGAACATGTTTGTTTACACAGGTTCTGCCGTATTTTCTCTATTTAGTGCTCACTTTTACCCCCCCCCCCCCCCATTACATCATAATGTGTGCCTGTCCGTGTGCTTTCTACCCTTACTTGTGACAGAGTACAAGAAAACTATCAAAGTCTAGCTGAGGATTGAACTGAGGACCTTCTAAGTAGTAGCCAGATGTTAACCCATTGATCATGAGCTACTGGAGCTCCTGGACGGAGGAGAAGTAGGGAAGCTTCAAATAACTAGCATTACTTGCCAGCCAATTCCAGCTGTTGTTCATGATGCAGACTTAGGCTGAGCCCCGGCAAACAATAGGGAGTGGGCAGTTGTATACCTGCTAGCTCATAAAGCAGGCTAGCTATAGCTATGAGCATCAACACAAAGCAGTCACAACATGAAGATAGTTTAGACCACGATGTCCCGATGGTAATACAATCATCCATTTGTGAATGCCATTCCCATACCAGTACCAGTCAGGGCCGGAAGCCTGACTAGTCGGTTGTCTTTGCCAATTCCAAAACAAATCTCGTCTGATCGGCAAGAACATATAGACTCCATGGCAACCGCCAAAGACAGGGGGAGACCATTAGCATATATGCCAAAACATTATGACTACTAGCCATTCACGAACAATGAAAAGTGAAGGACAAAGTCAATGGAAGGCTCTTCAGCTTCTTGGCAGCATTACCCCCAACACACACAAAAGGTGAATCCTCAATTGTCACTTATCAGCTCTCCTACACTTGAGATCAAACAAGGCCCTTTGTATTATCTAGTAGCTACTGGTTACGGAATGGAACATTCCAGCAAACAGGACCGTATACTACAGCCTACTAGCTATACACTACGTATACTATAGCAATTGGAGGGCAGAATGAAGTACTGATTTTATACTCCACCAGTATACTAATCAGGGTTTCATTTAGGGGGGGGGGGGGGGGGGGCTGGGGGCATTCGCCCCCCCCCTTGAAAACCTTGTGCCCCCACTTGGGAATTGCAACCCTTCAAAATTGAATACTGCCCACTGTACGCGCGCCCCCCCCAAAATGTCTTCAGACGTGCTTTTGCCCCCCCCCCCCCCCCCTTTGGAGATTTTTCTAAATGAATCCCTGCTAATAGCATACTGTTCAGTGAGAAAAGTCCTTTAAGTTAACACATAAGAAATAGTTTGCTCATATCTACGTATATGTAGCCTCGTTCCCAGGCCCACATGTGCATTTCACTTTAGTGCAGCTGTAGGGGGCGGGGGTGCCCGGGCCTGGTACTTTTTCTCACGTTCGTGACAGGGAGGGTAGAAGGGACTGAAGGGTGAATTTTTTGCGTAGGTGAGGACAGCTGCAGTTCTCAGACAATGAAAGAGTCAGCGAATCTATACTTCTTGTAGCCACTCTCCGGAGTACATTTGTACCACGTCAAGCGCTAAAACAATGTCACCAGCAGAAGGTAGAAAAGTGCAACCGTCTTTCGAGCGGTCCCTGCCTACGTACAATTAAGTAAGCTAAATCATGTGAGAAAAAGTACCAGGCTCTCATTAGCAAAGTGCACGAGAGCCTGGGGACGAGGTTAATCTATATGATTAGGAGCTCACGCACTGCAAAGCTGTGAAGGAGCATGGTGTTTACTGCAGTGTCATTCAAATCCAGATTGGAATGCCTTATTTGGAAACCAAATGTTAATGTACTAATGACAGAGAATGGCAAGAATGTGAGTGAGAGGAAGTACTTCATTGACAATTGAAACAAGTTGGTTTGGCAAAGGAGCTCGGAATTCTCAGGGCAAACTTTCTCATGAAAAGATGATTTGACAAAATTTCTCATGATTTGATGTAGTTCTTATGAGGTTTCTTGGAGGCATAAAACCTACTGTGCAAACTCCCCTTACGCAGATTTGAGGAGAGTACTGTAGTTACAGAAAGTAACTGAGTGGAATACCTTATGTTGGGATTTCAGTAGTTAGGGCAACAATACTCCTTATGCCCAATAGGCATGGACAGTTCCTTTCAGTTTAGTTAAAGAAGAAATTTAGCAGTAATACTAGCTATGACCTAGTAGTTAATTTTGTGCTAATTAGATTGAAAGCAATCGGCACAATTACTGTGATGGCACTGATAAGTATGCTGAAGGTGAATGCTCCTTCGTGATGTCGCTAAACTCCTGATATCGTGCATGTACAATACATGTAGCTCATGAGATCTCTACAGCGACGAGGAGTGTTAATTATGACTACGTACACAAGGACGTGCTGGACTGCTGCCAATAGACTCTTTACCATTATGATGTAATGGGGGGTAAAAGTGAGCACTAATTGGAGAAAATACATGAGAAAATATGTAGTTTTCTTGTTTGAAAACATAACAGTTTCACCAAAATATCCGAACGTGAAGTACACATAGCAACGAGAAATGTTGGAAAATGCAATTATTAATAGTTATTTAATTTCCAGTTTCGCTGCACATAGCTTGCCATTGAAATTCGGTGCCTAAAAGTGATAACGTTCAAGGCCTAGGCCGATAAGAAGGATCCCTAAGCTAGCTACTATATATCTGCACAGGAATAAGGATTTCGTCTCACAACCTTCGAATTCAGATAATCTACATGTAAAGTTGTTTCCGGTGGCCCCAGGCGTCTTATACATGTATTCGTATACTCTTTATACTGGGTTAGTCTGTAGCAATAATCCTTATTCAGGCTGAAACTGGACCAGTCTATATTAGACTCTATAATGACCACATTCCCACTACTGCAGTAACAGTATATCCCTATTCTAGTTGAAAATGGACAAGTCTGTTTTGAATTCTATAATGACCCCACACACTATTGCAGTAACAATATATCCTATTCCACATGTACAGCTGAAACTGGATCAGTCGGTAATACTATTGCACTAGCAAACTCCAATTCTTGAGCTGAAACTAGACCACTCTACAGTGACCACATGACAGCTGGAGCTCACTGTACTCCAGTGTACCCATTGACGAGTGATACAGTTGTGCCATTAAGAGAGCCTGTGTCACATCCCATTTCCCATACTCCCCCCTCCCCTCCCCAGTTAGTAGGTGGGATGGGGAGGTAATACGATTACTTTCTAGTAGTGTAGAAACCATTCTCCTAGCCTCTAGTGATTGAAGTGCTTATGGGGGTCGTCAAGATGTGTAAGGTTGGCACGGCCGACTACTTTATAGCTATATAGGTACATGTATATGTGTAGGTTAACTCAAAGTAGACCCTATGGTAAACAGGTGTGCAGACAATTAAGCCACAGTATTAGTAATACGTAAACAGTGACTCCATTCTTGTAAAAAATCCACTTAAAGGGTTCTCTTTCCTCTAGGAGGCTGATGGTCTTCCCGAGTCATTAATGAGACAGGACCTCCAAGATATCCAGACAATCAGATCACAGCTCACCTTCTTAATGACAGGCAGTCCATTCATCATGGGCTCGTTCACATCTGAGCAAACACCGTCTGCAAAATAGTTCACCACTGTAGCCCGTCTCGGTCTGTCTGACCTACACACAGCAGGAGAAGAATTGGAGTGACATACATTCAACTTCAGAGATCCCCCCTCTCCCTCCCCCCGGGATTACGAGAGATTACATGGATTACTAGAATAGATAAAAGATGAAGTACATTACATATTGAAGTGAGATATTGAGACAGTAACATTCTTCCATATTACAAAGTTTGGCCTTTTGCTGTATCAGAGCTCTGGCCTGCACGACTACTCGGCTAAGCGGCATCATAGCTATAGTCATACGAAAGTAAGCGGAATAAGTCACATGCATTATAATTAGCCCTGCCCAGTCATACTCCGGTAGTACCCTAGCAACGGTCGAGTTTCAACAGCTGCTGTAGTGTCCAGAAGTATTTCATATCTTAATAATCATCGAGGTAGTAGCTTAAACTGGTCGACATGTCGATTTACTATGTTGCTTTAGATTACAACTGTGGGATTACAGATTATGGGATTACCATGGGATTACTGGCATTAGCATGGGATTACTGGGATTAGCATGGGATTACGGTGGAGATTATACAAGATTACAAGGCAGTGTCCAACCTGTCGCTTCAGGCATTATGGTTTACAAGTTATACGCCCCTGAAATTATCTACCAACCATACACAGTTATGTAGACCATCAGCAACTTGTTAACGGCTTGTAATTGTGCCACTGAAATCACGTGGTACCCTTACCTGTTGGCATAGGAGCCATGTACCATCAGAGGATGGTGGAAGCTGGCCTCCCCCTTCTTCAGATTGGAAGGTACCGGCTGAAACTGCTTCTTCTCTTCCTCTGTCAGAACACTCTGGATGGACTCCATGTTGCCGAAGGCTGCATCAGTGATTGGCAGGGGCATACCCTTCCTGTGCCATCTGGGAGGAAATCAATACTGTACTGAAAGTATGCCCTCAGGCCATGAACACAAACACACCGAGCAGTTGTTACATTGATTGTGTATATTATGTCAAGAAAATCTTGTTTTCATAGGCACTTGGTCATGACAATAAATACAATAATTTGACTCAGCATAATAATAATATACATATACATGTAATAGCTGAATGGAAGTGTAGTCACAAGACCACACCTTCAGTATTCTCATAGACGTGGTTGGAATCACACAATTCACTTTGTTTGTAGGCTTTCCCCACACGGCGCATGAATGAGCAAAGCGAGTGAGGAAAAGTGGGGAGTGGCTACAGGAATTAGTCTTGTGACCTGACCTAGGCTCACCCATTCGGTAGGGGGGATGGGGACAGGCATCTAGGCCTGGTCACAAGAATACGCCTGGTACAGTAAAACCCATCGTCCTTTTTCTGGTAAAGATGGGACAGTACTAGCCATCATGTGGCGGTGGACACACAGTTTGATGCTCTATAGCGCAGCTATAATTTTTAAAATGTAGTCTAGATCCAAGGGTACTGAATGGATGCTTTACACCGAGCTACATGGTAAAGATGGGACAGTACTAGCCATCATGTGGCGGTGGACACACAGTTTGATGCTCCATAGCACAGCTATAATTTTTTTAAATGTAGTCTAGATCCAAGGGTACTGAATGGATGCTTTACACCGAGCAGTTGTTACATGGTAAAGATGGGACAATACTAGCCATCATGTGGCGGTGGACACACAGTTTGATGCTCTATAGCACAGCTATAATTTTTTTAAATGTAGTCTAGATCCAAGGGTACTGAATGGATGCTTTAGACCGAGCAGTTGTTACATGGTAAAGATGGGACAGTACTAGCCATCATGTGGCGGTGGACACACAGTTTGATGCTCTATAGTACAGCTATAATTTTTTTAAATGTAGTCTAGATCCAGGTGTACTGAATGGATGCTTTAGACCGAGCAGTTGTTACATGGTAAAGATGGGACAATACTAGCCAACATGTGGCGGTGGACACACAGTTTGATGCTCTATAGCACAGCTATAATTTTTTTAAATGTAGTCTAGATCCAAGGGTACTGAATGGATGCTTTAGACCGAGCAGTTGTTACATGGTAAAGATGGGACAGTACTAGCCATCATGTGGCGGTGGACACACAGTTTGATGCTCTATAGTACAGCTAAATTTTTTTTAAATGTAGTCTAGATCCAGGTGTACTGAATGGATGCTTTAGACCGAGCAGTTGTTACATGGTAAAGATGGGACAGTACTAGCCATCATGTGGCGGTGGACACACAGTTTGATGCTCCATAGCACAGCTATAATTTTTAAAATGTAGTCTAGATCCAAGGGTACTGAATGGATGCTTTACACCGAGCAGTTGTTACATGGTAAAGATGGGACAGTACTAGCCATCATGTGGCGGTGGACACACAGTTTGATGCTCTATAGCACAGCTATAATTTTTAAAATGTAGTCTAGATCCAGGTGTACTGAATGGATGCTTTAGACCCATGCAGCAACATACGGTGTATGTGCCGGAACACTTTAGACTACACAGTAGTATGTTGAGCATGTCACAGGGGATATGTACTACTACATGTGCCGTACATCTGCATGGGCCGGCTAATGTTAGAAATCATCTGTCCCATGTGTCTTACTTGTGTGATCCTGGAACAAAATGAAGTCCACCTGTCTCCACTGTCTGATCGTCCAGTGCTATGTGGACCTGCACAGAACATCATGATAGTCCTCAAAGTGTATTTTAGGTTCATAGCAGTTACCAGTACGAGTCTCATGCAACTGTTAGCATTAATTTCATACCAACTGCCATGAGGTTAAAGAACCTTCCACTATAATACTAGTCATCGATATGCTCTTCAAGTACCTACATAATCATGTCAGTAATTAGTTAGCGGCTACAATTTTTTGGGCCCCGAAAGTAACCTCAGGGATCATACGTATATTCCCACTCCCACTCTATGCAGAATTAAGGGCCAATGGAGAGGAGGGTCGCCTACCGTGATATGCAACATGGGCTTGGTTCTGGTCCAATAGGAGTAGTCCTGGTGCCTGTGTGTGTGTGTGTGTGTGTGTGTGTGTGTATATGTGTGTGTATGTGTATGTGTATGTGGGCATGTGTATGTGTGTGTACATGTATGTGTGTGTGTGGGGGCATGTGTGTGTGTATGTGTGTGGGTATGTGTGTGCAAAGGAGAGAGGGAGGAGTACGGAACTGAGTATCTGCTTCCCACTAATGTTTTGTGCAGCCTCATCTCATGTCATTTGTGGTTTCCGTCATCTACTACCCGTGCTCATTGACAGTACGTACATATACATCATGGTTCCCAGTACAGCATGGCTCATACGGCTCATAGTTATTGCATAGTGACGTAAATATCTTTTGAGTCTGAGTACTAACACCAGTGGGTAGGTCTGGGAATGTGACTAACCTGGGGAGGGTATACAGGCCTGGGAATGAGACTAACCTGGGGAGGGTAGATCTGGGAATGAGACTAAAACCAGTATAGGCCTGGAAAAGAGGCTAATATCACCTGGGAATGAGACTAATACTGGGATGGGTAGGCCTGGGAATGAGGTTAACACCACAGCTTGTGTGTGTGTGTGTGCAGCAACTCACCAAGCTACCACTCCACCATGTCTGGGTGGCTTGGCAAACAGCTGGTCATGCCACAGTCGAATGGTCCTTGGCTGTTGTGTGGGGTCGATCAGCTGGGACGCAGGAACCTGAAGGGCAGTCATACCATAGATAGTAGAGCTACTCTACTATCTATGGTCATACACAACATGTACTGGCTACACAGTGCGAGAAAAGCTGGGGAATGGAGCCTGGAAATGAGGCTATCAACATGTATGTTTGGTAGCAAGTGAACCTGAAAATAAGACTAACCACACCTACTTCCCGTCTTTCTGGGCACAAATACCATAATCTAGCCTCATGCACAAGCTGCAGTCGGGCAGGTCTGGGGAGGCTGAGGATGAGGCTACCATGACCCACAGACAAGATGTAATCCCGATGCTGTCTTACTGCAATGGCTGGTAGGAAGCAGACATCATGGAAGGCTGGGGTGATCCTCCACTGCCCTAGGGCATGTAGCAGGACATTGTCATGGTGACCGCTCTGGTTACGATGGAACTCATAGAATAGTCCATGTCCAGGATGTAATTGGTCAGGGTCCTGCAACACAATGGGAAATGGGACAAGCGAAATGTTCCTTAGGCTACCAGAAGTATGGACACTTAATTAACACAACAAAGAAGGCATGAAATGTCCTTACTATTCAAGGTATTTTCAACCCTCTTAAAATTTACAATTTCATGGCCATAATTATGATAAGCACTTACACATATTTTTTGGAAGAGTGGGTTCAATCTCCTGCCCAGACCGATAGGTACAAAGGGCTAGGTACTTGTGTAATATAGATAATAGCAGGCTTCTTACTATAGTTTTGTGAATTGATCTCTCCATGCAGTTGTACAGGTCGGGTTTGACTCTCCAGTGTATTCAGTTAATGAAGGAGATGGGGAGGTGAGGATTTCCATGAGGCGATTTGGAGAAGTTTTCAAAACCAGTACATTGGCCAAGTGCTTAGCTTTTGAAAGGGTGGGTGGTGTCATGTTAATCTCCTACCCCAATCTGATGAAGAACGAATAGACTAATGATATATCGGTACTCTACCTCGTCCCCATACCCATACCAGAAACTGTCTGTAGTCCTGCAGTAGTTTATCACACTGTTCCTCTGACAGTACGGGGATGTTGGAGAGGTAGCCCTGGTCCCAGTACCGCTCCACCTGAGCTGGCGAGAGCTCATGTCTGCTCCACTCACTGGGGCACTGCATGGGTGAAGAAAGAACTAGAGTTTAGTCACCAGCTTTCCAGGAGTGCCATTCAGACTGAGGGGTCAGCCTGGAGTGCTATACTTGAAAAGGGCCAAAATATATAGCTTGCAATTATTATGACGCACCCAATCTAAACTGACTCATATGCATCATTTGCTATGGTTATACTGAACATGCCACAGTGCCAGCTTTGAGTTTGATGTGCTCTCAGAGTGCATGTCACGTATGTGTGTGTGTGTGTGTGTGTGTGTGCATGTATGTGTGTGTGTGTGTGCATTAATAATAAGCCATTGGAGGTACATGTAGAACTATAGCCATCTCCAAATCAGCATAATTCTGGTCATAAATAATTAATGAGTGGGCCACCAACCTTGACCTCCTCTACCAAACAGCCCAGTGGCCTGTGATGGAGGGAGAGATCTCTGAAGTCATCTGGTATGGCAGCCTTCACGGCTCCCTTTACTGCCTCCTTGTTCTTGTATAAGGCTGCCTTATCTGTTAGTGGAGACTGTCAGGGTGGGAGATGGAATGTAAAAAAATATATTGAGCTGTTACACTTGATGTCTCTCCCCCAGCCCCCCTAGTCTCATGAGCCAGCCCACTTCCATTCTGCAGCACCAAAATGGTTTCAGAATAGGCATGCCAATACTGAAAGTGAAAGTGATCGGTGTTGCAGAACAGAAGTGGGCTGGTACGTGAGACTACCCCCCCCCCCGGCGAGGTACCACCTTACTTTTCTTCATGATTTTCAGTTGATCCCTCGATCCAGACAGCCAATGCCACTGCCCACCATATTCAACCATACAGGCAACTGTGCAAATTATGAAGCTGCTTCAAACTCCCAGATTTAGCTAAACCATCAACTCCAGGCAACAGATAGCCACTAAAACTAACAGCAATTCTTCATACCCTCCCTATAAACTCACCTCCACCTCCATCTTTTCTCCCACTCCAAGTAATCAGCCCCGCCCCCCATACCGTATACGTAAAGGCGCACGTGCGCATATGCACAGAAAGATGTGCCGTGACGTGTACTTCAAGTCTTGTGCAATTGACTTCTATATAAGAGTGTTGTAAGTGTACTTAGACAACGGGAAGTACAAGGACTATGCTGGTGCGTCCCACAAGCGGTTGTCCTCTGGCGGGCAGGAAAAGTGCTGCAACACCAATTTCACCTTATTGGATGAACTTCAACACTTTATAGTCAGCTGGTAAATTATAATTATGTTATACACCCACTTTCAGCGAGGCCTCAATTCTTGTCTGTCTGCAGGCTGGATGCATGATTAATTGGATCCAAATATTGTGTGTTCTTAGGAAAGGGTATGCTTCATCATAGACAGATGAGCATGTGAGGAATAGCTACTCCTTAATTTATTGGGCTGGTTCTGCTGTCTGTATGGGCTATAGTCAAATGAGGTATATTGTGGGTATAATCCTGGGATCACATAATAAAATGTAACTAAATAGCCTTCAATATAGCTTAGCTCTAAGCTACGTAAAAGACCCCCTCAAGTATATTATATCTTTTGCACTTTTGCATAGTAGTTATTATGGTCAAAAAGAAATCAATAACAGAACAATATTACATAAAGCAATAATTATAGCAAATATAGTACAATAAAAGTATAATCTAGCAAGTTATTGTAAAGGCCTTTCAATTAACTGGATAAGGTCTTCAAGAGATTCAAATTCCCTAAGAACACTAATGAATTTACCATAATTAGCCTCATTCAGTTCAATCCTATTAATAACTGCATCAACCATGGGTCGAATTGTATCTGAAACTGCAACACCAGTTACAAGCGCCTTCTCCCGAACATGTTCACTTATGAGCCGAGCCACCAGAAGTTTATCGGCAAGTCCTCCTGGACTGACATCAGCAGCAAGAAAACGAACAATTTTGTCGCGATTGCGGGCCACTCTCTCATAAGCTCCAGCTGGAAGTGGGGGAAAAAATCTGTAAATTGCTTACAAGCAAGCCTGTACACTTTATTTGGTGTTTGGTAATGAGTGGGTAAAGCAGTACTCATGCAGACTTCCATTGACAGGGGACTAAATGTGGTTGACATATTATGAAAATCTGCCCCATTGACTTACTATAATTAGTACGCATGTATGTAGATCAAGTCCATACAAGTAGCTAGAATTCAAGTGCTAGTGTTTGTGAAGCAACATGCAATGGAAGCACTGAACGAAAAGCAGCAAAGCAGATTTGACTCAGAGCAAAAACAAACCGGTACAGGCAAATCTTTTGCTGTCTAAACAAAACAGTACTATACCCTTTCCACTTTATGCATGAATATCAGTCGAGTATTCTACATTCATATACATGCATGCAGTTTCTTACCTGGTAGGGTAAGCCCAGTACTTCCGGATCCAAATGAATGTCCACTGCCAGATGAAGGGGAAGTAGTTGAAGGGATGGAACCTGGTCATGGGGAAAGGAAGGCATAGCTGATCATTCAAATGATAGCTATACAAGCTTGGGAACTCCTCTTATAGCACACATATAATGGTTATGAAAGCTGAATTTGCATTACTGATAACAATCACAATAACTGCTATATTACGGACAACACACCTTGTGGAGGCACTTCTTCAGCTGCACTTCCAAGCCACATGGTGTGCTTCCCCTCAAGATTACCATATGTTGTGGAAAGTTTGGAACAAATCCAGTAGCGTTTTGTGTCTGAGAGAATTGCCGAATGACGACTTCTATTCTTGCAAGGGCAAATGATGGCATGAACCGGCCTTGAATTATTGTATCCGATAACAGTGGACGCTCTCTCGATACCTTCGAATATCGTATCGCGAACTAGTGGGCACAGCACTGGGTGAAGCTCTGTAGGTGCATGAATGTGAGCCTCAAAGAAGCGAAAGGTATCGATTAAGCAAACACTACCAGGGTACCCAGGAATGGAAAACTGAACACAATTTCTGAACAGGCACTCTGGAGATCCCGATGTTGAAAGAAGCAACTTCCAAGCTTTTGGACGACGATTCGCATTGGAAAGCAAATATGTGAGGAGGGAACAGAACATGCCGAGCAGTGCACAGTGAGGGAACTGTACAACCAGGGGAGTAATGGTGGAGGACTCAGTAGCAGTAGCTGTGGATTCCGGAGTGGAAGAGGGTGCAAGAGCAGTGGCGCTGGTGGAAGAGTCAGTAGCAGTGACTGTCGACTCTGGAATAGTGGCTGAGGATGGAAGAGCAGTGGCGCTGGTGGAAGATTCAGTAGCATTGGCTGTGGATTCAGTAGCAGTGACTGTCGACTCTGGAATAGTGGCTGAGGATGGAAGAGCAGTGGCGTCGGTGGAGGACTCAGTAGCATTGGCTGTGGATTCAGAAGCAGAGACTGTATAGTCAGAAGCTCGGTGCTTGTTAACCTCTTCACCCGCCAGGTTTTGAAGAAGGGATGGCATGAAGAAGTCAGAGTCATTCAAATCTGCCACTAGCAGGAGTTCCTTGAATAGCTTTATTAGCTCAGTGGCAGTGAAGATGCCTGGGATGTAATGGCTCTCAAACTCACTAAGAAACTCAGCAGTGACAAGGCCATAGTCTTGGAACTTCTGCCACTCACCTTTGAAAGCTACACCTGCTTTTGGTTCCACCTTCAGCTGGTGACTATATCTTACCAGCTCTGTCGCTTTGTCGAGAAGCACCTGGGTATCAGTGAACACTACTTCTGGGAGGACGTTACGGTAGTACGAGAGGATATTTAATCCATCGAGATGCTCAAGTGCTGCCATAAAGGACTTCTCGTCAAGGTGGAGCTGTAAAGCAGCAGCAAAGCATTCTTCTCTAGTAAGCACTACCCTTCCCTGCCTCCGTGCCAACTCCTGAAGTGCCTGCTCGAGAACATACCAACAAAGCGGAATCTTGTCAGGGACATGACTACCCTTGCACATTATCAATTCTCGGATCTGTTTTGCGAGTTGATGCTCAGCCTCACCTGGTTCCTTGGCATTTATGGGGAAAATAACCTGCTTTCGATCCTGGCCATAGTAGATAATATCGTCTCGAAAGGTAGGCTGCAATATTTCAAGAAGCTTCTGGTTTTTAGCCTCTCTCGTTTCAGAGCATGTGTGCTCAAGATCTGCGTGAGTGCCTAAGATCAAAATTTTGGGAGCTTTACCTTTTCCTGCCTTGGAGCGGTGTGAATGCATTGTTCGAGTGCAGTGCTGAAAGATCTGCTCGTTCGTGTAAGTTGATCGATACGGTTTGCCAACAAGCTGACTCTTGTTGTCGTAGTACTCCACTAAAGGGTATTCATCGAGCCGCTCAGAAAGCTTCTGGACATAGATGCAAATGGAGGCTCCTTTTAGGAAAACGGGAAGTATTTCATGGAACTGAGGCTGTCCACCACTGTCCACAAAGTAGACCCATTCGAATCGTGGAATTTCCCCCCCAGCTTTAGTTTTGTCGATCAGCTTAAGAAGCTTTTCTTCTACACTAGAAGCCAAGGGAAGGGTTCTGACCTTGGGAGATGTAGCCTCTTTCTGATGGGTAGACTCAGTGTCTCGGAACTGCTGGTCAGGCTTTCGAGCTGAAGTTGGCAGCTGTTGTGGATTTGTTGTGGATGCACGTGTATTTGCTGAAGCAGTTTGCACTGTTTCTTCGTCTGCTGTGGTAGTAATTGGCTCTACTTCAACTGGCGTAGGAAGCTCGATTCCAAGCGAGTGAATGATTTTAGCGATTGCATCTTGAATGCTTTCTTCTGTGAGAACTTCCCAATTGGATTCCTGAGCTTGTGCACGGGACAGTTTCACAGGTCGTTGAGCGACGGGAGTACTTACACGATGCTGTGGTGGATCACGACCGAGAATCACCTCCGTTGAACACGTCTTACCGGAGCCGGCTGCCCCAGTTATTACCACTTTCACGGCCACGGTCTCTACGTAGCCTTGCTTCATAGCTTCATTAAAAAGCCGCTTTGACTCCTCGCTACCTGCAGTGGAAAAAAGGTGTGGATCACTATTTGAGAGTACATGACCAAAAGAAAACATCCATGTGCTAGGGTTTATAGCAAAATGTTCCATTTTTTCAAGTATTGGACTTTAGATTTTTAATAATCACTACACGATAATTTCACTACAAAGTATGTGTTAAAAATAAGGAATTTGAAGAATCTGTATAGCTAACTGACAATATGTGCAGACTTTGCAACCTTTGCTTCTTGTAAATTTCATTAGCGTATGTGCTCACTGTCTTGTAATTGTGGATGTATGGTGTACTAGGGCTGATAGTATATATACTGTATCAGTTAGCTAGTCAAGTGTGTTGCGGTTGCTACCCAATCCCATGAATAATGTTATGTACTGTGGTGAATACATACTTTAGTTTTGCTAATTAATAGCATGCACATGCATGCAAGTCATAAGGTTCTGTACATATAACTATTGTTAATTCATTGATACTGTATAAAGTCTACTTCACATAGCATACAAGCTCATGTACCGCAGGTTAGATAATTACACACATAAGTTACTCACTCAAAGGCATTCTGAATGTAGACTTGGTTAATTACCTTCACGTGTGAGGTTCTAAATAATCTTGATGACATGCTTTGGTCTCTCTTATTATGGCACTATAGCAGCCTACATATTATTGTAGCCTGTGAAATGGTTAATTACTGAAGCATTGAAAAAAGCTGACAGTAACTGCATTCACTAAAATTGTCGTGATTCAGCACAAGCCTCATTTCTAGGCTCTCTTGCATGTGAAAATCGCTAGTAGGGAAGTGAAGCATGGGAGAGGACAGCATGGGAATGAGGCTATATCCATGTTGAGTTCAGGCCTGAGCCCAAAATAATTCCTGTTTTATCTTAAATTATTCTTCTGAGAATGGAACAGTCCTTTTATTGCCAAAATTATGTCGGCATATTAGGCTCAAGTCTAGTTCAAGTTATGTTGTATGTATGACATGCATACAGTGACCTCTTGCATAGAGGTGTTGCATGTGTGTCAGTACAAAAAGTGCTGACTATTATTGACTTGGAAATTGGAATGTGTTATTAGTACACATTCTTGTCACACGCAATTTCATATTTGATGATCTGAAAATAGGTAATACAATGAGGTTATTAGATATTTTTGGGAGAAAGTTTTCTGGATACATTTCGGAACATGATCCATGGCACAGGCCTCACAAGTCTCATTCCCAGTCCACAAAAGAGCAGCCACATGTACATAGGACTAACCATGTATAGTACTATACAACATTATTCATAGGGTGACTGAAGTAGACTATAGTGCTCTGGGAGGTGATGTTCTAAAAATAGACAGAACAACCTTGAGGCTCAGTTTACAGTTGGCTGGAATGTAGGCATGTTTGGCATTGGAATGGAAGTAACATGGATAGTTGAATATATGATGTAGAGTACATAATTATGTTGTGTTTCAGATTTGTACTAACAATACAATTCAAAAATTCGGTGTCTACATTTCAGCAATATTACTATAGTCACTCCTGGAAACGTAGGCATTAAATTATACCATAAAAATTTATTTCTTAATATCGGACACACTCAATACACCAACTGTAGTCATGAGAAGATTGCTATCACTTGTGATAACCAGACTGCATACCTGTGCCATAGAGTTTCCTGACTTCCGGCAAGATGTGGTGGCATTTCTCCTCCCTAAATCCCTGCCTATATAGTGCTTCTGTGACCGCAGCCCACGATGGGGCTGGGTGGTTTTCTAGGAATGTGTTCACCATCGCTTCTTTGGCCTGGGCAGGGTCCGAGTGTTGCTTCCTGATTTGTGCTCGCTTAGATTTGGGAATATTGAGGTGTGCACAAAGCCAGTACCAGTCTCTGACTTCTCTGAGAGCATTGCAGAGGTTGGTCTGCGTAAGTGTGGACTCTGAGTGGACAGGAAGTGGAAGGTACAAGGTGTGCTATGTAGCTACATAAAGGTCACTTACATATCCCAGAAAATTATGTTTTGTCTCCTGAAACCTAATTACATCGGAGCCCGAGCCTTTCAGTGGCAATACATACTAATTGCAATTTCATGTAGCTATACAGTTTAGCACAGTAACAGTTTGACACACTACACCCTTTCCATCACATACAACTACAGTAGGATTGAGGGAGGGTTTGGGCCAAGCAAACAATCATTCTTACTAGGCAATAATGATTAGTACATGCATTTCTGTATGGTTGTAGGTTGTCATAGATCCTGAAAGCTATAGACTGTGCCTGTGAGATAGTTATCACTTTCCCAGCACCTAATTAGTTCTGTTCATGCATGAGATGATGGCTTCATGAAATAAGGCTAGACCTTTACCTCCCCCATTTGTGTGTGTGTGTGTGTGTGTGTGTATGTGTGTGTCTGCATGTCTGTCTGTGTGTGTGTGGGGGGGGGGGGGGGGTTCTGGCTGTTTGTAATGGACTATATATTGGTGTCTATAAGGGGAAAGGGTCTAATGGCAAAACCAGACTACACTGTTGTGGCAATCACACAAACAATGGAAACATGTAAGCACTTCCTGCATTCCTGAGTATAAGGTCAACTGCCATAATTAATTGCCATCTGTCTCAGAGTAGATTAGAGTAGCCGCCATTGATTAGCCTCATTCCCAGGTCTCTGTGCTCCATGTGTGTGTAAAGTGCAAGTGAGTAAAGCTTGCTTCTCTTACTCGTATTATGTAACACACACTGAGCATGGAGTCCTGGGAATGAGGCCAGTCCATGATGTGGCCTCTGAAAACAGGGTTACAAGCTACCAAGTACCATATACAGTTTCTAGCATGCATTAAAGATCATGAATACAAGCCCATGGGACATGTACTTTAGTTACATCACAAACAGTATTAGCACATGTGAGTGTATGTAGAGCAGTCTGACAGGAGGGGAGGAGGCCATACATAGAGTGGCTACATAATATGTATGTATCAGTATAGCAGAGGAGGTTGCTCTAGCAGTAATGTACAATAGATCATGTGTAGCTAGATCGAGACAAAATTAATTAATTAGTGTAAGGACAATAAAAAAGTATACATTCCATATTTGAAAGTATACATTCCATATTTGAAATTATTAGCTAAACATGATCTCAATCACTGAACAACAACCTCCCCAAGGATAGCTACAGCACTTGCAATCATGTACTGATAGTAGGTATTTATAATGTTGAGACTTCACCGATTATGCTCTTTTTTAAAGTCACAGCATAGCATTTGTTAATTGTAATATTTTGGAACATCTTCTACCTCTAAAGCCGATCACAACTGACTACAACCCTCTTCCAACACCACATCATTAGCTTTGGACCAGCCCCCACACATGTGATATGTACTGTGTGCCACAATAATATTTACTGGTACATGATCTACAATGACAATGTAAACATTACATCATTCAGTCAACTTTAGTGTCCCAGTCCTTTGGGGAGGAGGGTGAGCAATTAGTACACATCATTCCTAATTGGACTGAAATACATACATGGATGTGGCTAAGTATCCCATCCATGGCTAGTGACTATAATCTCCACTCCTTTCCCCTTCGATAATGCCTGGCTACGTGTTTCCAGAAGTCGTGGAGGTATGAGTAGCTAATTAGAACCATTTAGTGGGTAATGGTTTCGTTTTCTGAGCTAGTGCTGAAAACAGTGATGCTCTAATAGAAATATATATTTTTGCGGGACACTGTTTTTGCTGATTACAGCAGCAAAAGTAATGATAAAGGAATAGCCACTCAGAAATAATATGTCAGTAAAACCTGTACTTTGTTATAGGTATACACTGCATGACCAGTGACATCATACCTGCTGGCCTCTGGACATATCTCTGAACATGTTGCAGTGCCTCTTGCTGTTCATAGTAGTGGAGCCATCCTGCGAGATCACTCCATGAGGCCCCAGGGGCATAGCGCAGGTAGTATTCCACAACTTGTTGTTTGCGTTGTTCACTAGTGGGATAGGCATGTTCAATGTTGAGCAGGATAGAGCCTGGCACTCCGAGGAGATTACTGAAGTTGAAGTCATATGGCATTGTTGCTAGTGCTTGAGTCACCTTCTTGACGGTGAGGGTGGAGTCTGGAGGGAGAGCACAAGTAAGGGTACACAAATGTGTACAGTGACTTCAATTAGGTATGAAGACATTGATTAAATTTTAAGCCATATAAGGTATGCTACAGATCTGCAACAGAGATATTGCAACACCAGTGGCCCAGATAATGAACCAATCACTAGCCAGCGTAGGGTAATGATTTGCATATTTATATTATTGCTTGTGGCTGCATCAGACAGGGAAAGGCCAGAGTAGCCCCTATAAAACAAACCATCTGGCCCACAGACTATTAGCCTCATACCCTGGCCTGGGTACGACGCTACCTAATTCAACTAGGCAAAATTAATGAAGTCTTAAGCGAGTAAAGAAAATCCTATTTCAGACCCCCACTCTGGGCAGCTTAGCTTCCCGTGCAACTATACACACATCATTTATGCATATACTCAGCTGCATTAATTGTTGTGCTATATGGAACTCTATACAGCTACAGCTGAGAGCCCACCCACCACTTTAACGAGAGCCGAGAAGGGGTGGAAAGGGGCCCCAAATATGAGACTCAATTAGGCCTTGAGCTGGCTTAGCCCACTAATATTGGCTAGGGCCCTCTGGTATGGTAACTAATAACTCTTAGTACAGTAATATCAGCTAGGGCCCTCAAGTAGCAGCTGTATATAGAGTCCTACACACAATTAATTAATTCTTAGTACAGTAATATTGGCTAGAGCTGTGGAAATAATATTCATTGGTCACTATAGCAACGGTCTGCCACCACGTGCTTTGCTATACACCAGACAGACTACTGCAGCAGGTGATTAGTAAAGAAAGAGTTCTTGAATTCAGTAATGGTCTCATACCCATACCTCTACATGGGCCCAGGGAAGTAGTGGTCTGGGTATGAGACTACTGCTACAGATAGTCAGTGTGGATGCAATAGCTAACATTGCCGTATATGTTGTTAATTAATTTTAAAAGCTGGGGTGTGCATACTTCTAGCCATTGTAAAGCCCCAAGAGCCCACTCCTGAGTAAAGCCCTCCTCATGGGAAGGTAGAATGGTAGAAATATCTATTCAATTAATTAAAAATCTTAGGTGGAGTATTGACCTGTACAGAAGCTAATTATTAATTATGAATGACCGACGATCTTATCACAAGCAGACTAGCCTCGTCCCCAGGACACTCCCCCCCGAAGCTATGGGGAGAGTGGCCTGGGGACGAGGCTACCAGCAGACATAATAACATTCTGCCACCAGATGTATTTATCACTCCCCCTCATCCTGCATAAAACAAATCATCTGGCCCACAAACTATACACTGTTACCTGAGCTAGACTTGAAAAGTGGTACTAGCATTGGCAGCAGTGTGCTCACTCCCTTGTTATCACTATTGACCTCAGTTTCATGCATTTATGCACATGTGCAAGATCGTAGTAATGGTTACTGATTATTTGAGTTCTGAAAAGTGGTACATGTACGATAGCCGTACCGGCTCCGATGGCCTTTGGACTCACTGCACAATGCAGACCCAATGAGTGCACCCTTGACCTTTCAGCTTGTAAGGCATTAATTGGCTTACAGTAAACAATAGGACAAGGCTGTGGTATTCAATCCAGCCACTCCCCCAGGAACGGTACATAGCTGCAGCACCTAAAGTTTGTCATGGTTGTAAAATCCATGCAATGTTTCCTTATTTGTTACTGTAGCAATAGCCAACCAGAACATTTGTGACTGTGCTACACAATATTCTTTCACAGTGAAAGTGTGTGGATAGTCTCGTGCCCAGACCTTGGCTCCTCCCCACTGCAGGGGGTGGAGCCAAGGTCTGGACACACACTACAGAGTTTCACATGAAGAGAGTACATTTAGACCATTTTGTGTTCTATACTGTAAACGGAAACAGATTATTCATCTAATGAGAAATGAAAATGATGGTTAGCTACATAACAGTAAAGTGGGTTGGATCATATGGGCCCTCGTAGACTTATGGCTTCACACAACTAGTCCATTCAAAAACAGCTTTAGGGGCATTATAAGCTAACCCATTGAATTGAAGAGCTCAAATGAGAATATATTGTAGACTGTACTGGGTTACAGGTTTTCAATCCATCTTGAAACCTAATCTGTAAACTTTGGCAATGGAGTCCAAAAGAGCCGATTATGAAGTACCAAATAGTAATGAACAGCTTTGCCACACCCCTCCATTATTAATTCTAAACCATTTCCTGGGGCGTTTTTATACAAACTACAACCCCAAAATTAAAAAAAAATTGTAGCTACATGTGGAGCACTGTAGTTAGTGATCAGCTAACTGAGATCACAATAAGACAGTCTCATTCCAAGATTGCTTCCAGATCTGGAATGTGACTCAGACATTCACCTGACAGTATCATCAGTATAATATAACAGTGGGTGTGGTATTGTCCTATACATATACTGGGCAATACAAACTGTATTGACTACCTGTCAGGGGTTCAGCGTAGTGACGGATGGAGTCAGCAATTGCTTTCTCTCCCATCCCATCCAAAGCCCGCAGTAGTTGTCGCCAACTGGGGAAGGGGTCATTCTCCATCCAGTAGGTTATGACGGCCTTCTTTCTCTCACTGCGACTAAGTTGGCTGATATCGTCAAATCTTGACTTAGAAATCCAAAGCCACGTACTAAGTGTCCTCCAGTCCTGTACCCCCTCCACCACCCTAAGAGCTCCATCAACAGTCAGTTTAGGAGCTGTAGTAGGACAGAAGACACACACCATGGCACTCACTGTCACTATACCTGACAAGAGCACACACTGTCATGGAGCTATGTCCAATGTAGTTAGAATTTACATATTTATTAATTTGGCTATTTTACATCCTTATATTCTGAGTGCATCTTGTGTCGTTTGTATGTTTTTGCCAATTTTAATAATTACTAGTCTATTCTACATCCCTATTCATTGTTTCAATTGGCAGGTCTCTCCCCGGGTCACACCAACCCCAAAGAAACTAAGTGATTTTAAACTTCGAATATCATAGATAATCACAATTATATGACTATTTGTATCCTCACACACCCTCCCACCTATTAACAGGTTTAGTGGAAGACCAAAAAGGAAAATCAAACATCATTAAAACTGAGACCTCACTCCAGGTCTGACCCCAATACTAATGTTATTACTGATCATGATTATTGAGAAAAGGGTTGTATGGATTTGGAGGTGGAGATATCCCATACCAAGTCAGCAAATACTTGTCTCATTTGTACATGCCATAGGTGTAGGAACATAATTTTGATTGGGGGAGGGGGGGGCACTGACAAAGCAACTAGGTGGTCTAGGCCAGATACGTTTTGTAAATTTTGATGTACGGAAGCTGATTCTGGTTATTTCTGGGACACTATTAAGCCAGGAACAGTATGTATATTTAGTGACTGGGAGCCACGACCCAGTAACAGATGCCTCCAGTCAGAATATCATGTCGTTTTAAAAGATCCATCATAATCATTGCAGCGACATCCACAGCGCAACTATCACAAAAATTTATACTTCAGTCTTTAGCTGCAAGATTGCTAACAGCTGGAGAGCTAGAAAATTGGCTTCATATTGAACTTAAAATCTTCCTACTTTACTAGAACAGCTCAGAACAGCTACTACGCAGTTCGATCGTTCGCTCTGATGTGGAATATATTCTCACCAAACTCTGATTTGTTTTTTCTACATGCTCTCTTGGGAGTGTTCTGACTTCTCTGCAAGTCTCCCCACCTGCTGTGGGGCCTCTGGACCTGTTGTATACACTGGCTACCTGGAGGAGGGTCTGGGTTTGAGTACAGAAGAAGCAAGCATGCCTGTATCCTGTATTTGTCTGCATAGTCTGCAATTCTGGGATGGGTGTCTTTAGTTGGTTTTTTCGTCTCTTTCTTTCCTCACGGAGGTTTTTTTTGGAGAGGTTTTTTTCCCATGGGCATGCTGACCGCATGTCCTAAATAAATTATTTTTATGTTGGCTCATCCCAGGTTTTGAGTGTGGGTTTTTCTTTGTATATAGTCTGGGGCTTGTTTTGTTTGTTTGTACTGCTTTGCCTTGATTTCTGTACATTGACCGATACCTACGCGTATGCATACTAGTATATCTTTACGTTCCCATTAATTGCTAAGAGGTCATTCTAAGAGTTCCCCCACCCGCAAGAAACATGTATGTAAGTAGCTAGTACTGCGCGAAGTTTAAAATCTATTTTTACACAAAACCCTAAAATTATGAACATACTTGTTTGGCTATATCGATCCCATACCAAACACTGAAATGGGATATAGCCGGGAGCTTATGAGTACCACAAAAAGGCTGGCTGCCTGGCTAGACATACCCTTGTTGGACTTTCATGAGCTCTACTCAATCAAACTGTTAAAATTTAAGCTGTAAGCATTCCAGTCCTGACATCAACCCAGGACGAGGTGTAGACGAAGCGTCGTTTCTGTTTCCAATTTAGTAGATCAGATGTTTGACTTTTGAGTTTTCAGAATCTGTGTACGGCTTTTATTACGTACATCCTATTATAGACTATGAGGTACTCGCAGTATAGAGAAATTATACAGGTTTAATAGTCTCTATTTATAGAGCTCCACCTCCTTTTCACCCCGCTATCATCCCGTATAAACGCTGGAAATGCAATTGTACTGGCTGTAGTGTTTTAGAAGTACAGCCACCTGAGTCTCCCCAACACTCATAGCTCACCCTTCTTAGCTCTGGCCACGCTCTCGGGAGCCGCTGCCATTCTTCCCGAGCAGGAGGGTGGGGAGGGGTACGCTTAGATTTCTACAAAGCTCGAACGAATTCTTCGGAGCACTAGTACTAATTTGTGTAGTTCAAAACTCGACACGAGAGATATACTAGTAACTTGACTATAGTAAAAGGGAAAATTGCTGAGGGCCGCACCCAAATATGACCAAAAAAGCGACAAGTATGCAATACTGCCTCCTCCTCCGTAAAAAGGGGTGGGGCTCGCTCATTCGTCAGCCAGTACCATGCCTGATGGTGAGAGAATAAGCTACACGTATTTTACAGCTTTCGATTGGTTCACGTGGCTACAAGATAAGACTGAGCTGTATTTACCGGGAAGAGACAAGTGTGGGGAGGTGCAGCCTGATTCTCCCACAACTGTGTTGAAGGTGTGCACGGCACTCTCCCCATGCAGCCTAGCGGAGACACTAGTTGAATACACAGCAAACCTACAATAAACTTATTGCTGCACCCTGTAACAACTTTACAGCTCCTTCCTTTTGTTTAGTGGCTACAAAACAAGACTGTAATCATGTAAAGCTATAGCTATTAGCTAGGTATTTGTGCTTGACCCTGTAGGCAAGTATCTATAATGTCTTCAAGGTCACTGCCTGTCAGTTTGTCTGGAGACTGAGTGCAATTTTCATGAGGTGCAAAAGGCAATATCTATAATGTCTTCAAGGTCACTGCCTGTCAGTTTGTCTGGAGACTGAGTGCAATTTTCATGAGGTGCAAAAGGCTGCAATGCCTAGTGTTGCTTGATTTCTAGATGGTTGCAGTTTTTTCATATCCGTCACTATGTATCAAGTACATTGTATATTCAATTTTACTGTAAGTGTGTGGCTTCATGTTGCTAGGCTGCTTGTCACTAAAATTGACAGACTCTAGATATCCGTTGTCAATACCATGCATATGCAGCTAAATGGCTCCCAAATGCCTAATCAGCATCAGTAATGTAGTCCATTCTGAAAATTCACCGTCAGAGGGTCTAATTTTCCTGGGGTGAGCATGGCTCCAGATCCCCTCCCATTACATGTAGCCACACCTAATGCCCCCCCCCCCCCCCCCCACCCCCCAAATTTCCGAAAACCTCTATTAGTACCCACATGTAATACACTGCATGCACCGTACGGAAAATGTAGTAAATAACTGATCTCAAAACTTTATTTTTGACTTGACTTCAGTTACAACAAAGTACAAAATTAATGGTCCTTAGCCTAAACAAAACTCTAGTTGTTACAAAACATCACTTCTCTCTGCTTGCCATGAACACATCAAGTCATCCGTGTTCACAGGAGGTCTCTCACTTTACTGCTGCTTTCAATGAATCCAGAATCTCTTTCAGCAGTCAAGAATCTTGGAAGGCAGTCTTTCAATTTCTGCCAAATCTCTCACAATACAGTCTGTTCTCTGGATTTGATTGTTAAAGGTGGTGGCTCACATGATGGTATCAGTAGTCCAGTCCAGTGGACTTGAAATATATCTCCAGCACTGTTCTAAAGTTGATGTTGTCTTTGGTTAGCGTGCTGGAGCAAGGGGGTGTATACACAACCCCAATGTGATGGTAGGAATAGGAATAGGAAATGGGAATGGAATGGAAAAGGATGAAAGTATGGAACCCAGTATAGGAAATGATAGGAAGATAAGACAGGGATGAAATGATACAGCAAAGACAGACAGAAAGGGTCAAAAGATGAAAGATACAAGATTGCCAATGCTACTAATCACAGAGTTAGAGGTTTTGGTAGCACAGAGAGACTGAGAGGGAATAATGAGATTTAGCAGCAGTTGGCAGATGACAGAGACTCCAAGTAAGGAGGGAATTGACAGAGATGGGAGGGGTTAAACAAAACCAAACACACAACATACATCACATCAACCGAACATGACTTTAAAAGTCAGACATGATACACAACTATGTACACACAACATATATAACACACAACATAATATGGTTATTCTCATCTAGTTAGAGATTATAGAGTTCTTGCCCAGGAACCACAAAAGATGAGGCAGAGAAAAGCAGATCGAGGAGCACTTACACGGAATTAAGAGAGTAGACAGGCTATGAGAACAGAAGGATGACTTATCATCTCAGAGTTAATTGGTAAGATCAGAACAAGAGAGAGAACAGTTGGTAAAACCTTTAGTTAAGAAGAATCAATCGAGAGAAGAGTGTGCTTTCTAGGCTGACTCTGGAGCTGATTCAGCTCTGCTGAGATTGCGGCAGCTCGTCCGCCTGAAACTCTGCTACATAGAGCTTCTTGTCGATCACTTTTGGTACGGGCTTGATCTCTGTGCTTAGTTCCTTCTCGATGCTGTAGAGGTGGAACCTGTCGTCGTGTGTGATGAGATTTATGGCCAGTCCGAGGTGGCCAAATCTGCCTGATCGCCCAATTCTGTGTAAGTAAGTTTCGGCCGTTTTCGGGAAGTCAAAGTTGATGACCACATTCACTGCCTGGATGTCAATACCACGTGTGAGCAGGTCTGGGGGTTAGGAAATACAGATAGGCACTCATACACTAGTCTCGTACATGGCCATGAACTGTGACTTGAGCTTGTGAATAAAGAAAAATGAAAAATACACACGTGGCAGTCCCGGGTTGAAAACAAACATTATTCCGTCACATATTTCTGTTGTGTCACTGCGTTAAAGCACGGTATCTCTGAACTCCTGTCAAGGGTGGGCTTTATTTGCGCTGCATAGAAGCCTTACAAGTTGAGAGATACAGCATTTTGAACGCAGTGACGTGATTGACAGGATAATGCTCGTGTCTACTACGGACTGCCACACATATATACCAACGTAGAGATTATGCTAGACTCACCTGACCCCACATGTATAGTAGCATTTTGTAGTGAGATAAAATTGCTTCTAGGCTATTGTTTAAACTTGAGCATGTACATGTATATACATTAACCAATGAGTGGTTACTGCACTTGCAAGGTACTGGATGAGTCACCTCATAGGTGTTGCAGAAATAATAAGTGGTTTGAGTTCCACTGATCAGTTGAATACAAGATGCTCACTTATTAAAATTCATTGCAGATAATGGTAGCGCCACAAAGCTAGCTGGTAGCCACATAGTTCCAGTTACAATGTAGGGAAGCCAGTCACAGGAAACACGTATAGGATAGATCACTGCGTAGCGGGGTGTATGACCTGTTATCTACCGCGGGAAAAATTATCTCCCGCGGAAGCCGAGGAAGTACGAGGGCGAAGCCCGAGGTACTTCCGAGGCTTCCAAGGGAGATAATTTTTCCCAAGGTAGATAACGGGTCATACACCCCGCTACGCAGTGGTCTATCTATCTTATACTATGCCTAAGTCATTCTGACAAGAGTTGCCAAAGCATCAAGAACTGCAAGGCAAGCTACTGCTCGCCAGAAGGTTCGAAAGGTGCCGTTCAGCACGACGCGATAAACTGGGTAGCTAGCAAGCTTTCACAACGCAAAATAGTAGCTACAAGTGGCGAAACACTCCCAGCAATTGTAACAGACATGAACAACAGCTAATAGCCACGGTAGCTACCCGTCTAGCCCGACCCTAGCGCCATTTTGGCAAAAACGGTAGGCTGGCAGCGTGACCACACGTACAAACACACAGAAACGCAACAAAACTAGCTACAGACGGAGACCAATAGCTTACCGTGCTATCCCACATCGATTTACGGGTAAAAAAACGCCGTACGTCTTGCCTAGACTACCCTAGCCACCAGCCCTACCACAGCTTTCTGAACGTTTGAACGACTGGAACGGAATCGGGTACCCGCTTTACGTAAGCAATCGGGGTATATATTTTTTTGCGCGGTAGTATGACCCGTTATATACCTGTAATGCTGAAATCTGATTGGTTAGAATGACTTAGGTATAGTATAAATTTTGATAGTCACTACTAGTAACATGTACTGTATTTCCGGGATCAGATGCTGCCCTCAATTAGTTTCTGCCCTCGAACCGTAGCTGCACCTCCGAAAGTGCTGAACGAAATAGTCGCTACCGTTGTATTTAATACTCAAATACAACGTGAACAAGCCTCAGGTCAGCCAAGAGCAGTGTAAAATACTTTACAATAATAGTTGTCCTAGTTCCATCGTCTTCTATGAAGGGATCAGAGTCTGACTGAGGCTACCTACGAATCGACATCCTGCTGGAAAAAGGCTAGCACTGTACCTTGTGGTGGCTTTGAGATCGCTTTGAGGCACGAAGGGCTATCGAAGAAAGCCAAGAAACGGATTAAAAATGCCCTTTGTGCATCGTTTTGTACCTAGCAAACTGTCTAGTGTAATAAACAGTGCCTTTGAATAGTTGCTGCCATCTGATTGCAGAATACGGTAGTTTCCCTTGTAGCTAACAAGGGAAAGACCAACCACTTGTCATTCCTGGAATTACATGCAAATGAGGTGACCTTTGAAGATTGCACCTGAGGTTACCCAGCTGGGTTAAAATGACCCTCATGTTTAGTTAGGAAGAGTTTTCACTACTCACCTGTGCAGACAAGATTTCTGCACTCTCCATTGCGGAAGTCGTGGAAGACCTTGTTTCTGTGGGCCTGGGCCATTCGGGAATGGATGAAGAAGCAGGAGTAGCCCAGTTGTGTGATCTTCTTGGCCAGCAGCTCCACACGCTGCACTGAGTTGCAGAAGATGATGCTCTGGTTGATTTGTAGCTGGGGGAATTGAGGGAGGGAGGGGGGGAGGGGGAACAGAGTGAGAATGGACAAACAGTGGTTATACTGAGAAGGGTAGCCGTTATACTACAAGACAGTTTAATAACATTGTATGCATAAAAAAATAGGTTATAAAGTAGCTCTTCAATGGCTGATTTGTCTACCTTTGAGAAGAGAGTGTTGAGGCAGTGGACCTTCTGTCTCTCCTCAACATAGGCATAGTACTGAGTGACCCCCTTGAGAGTCAGCTCATCCATCAGGTTGATGGTGTAGGGGTTGTGGCAGTGGCGTTCCTACGAGATAGAAAAGGGACTCCATGACACAGGTGTACACATACATGTAGTACGACTAGGAGTGCATTAGCCGCTGAAGGCTAGCCTCGTCCCCAGGCTCCCCTCCAACCAAAAAGTCAGAGAGGGTGGAAAAGAGCAACTGAAGACTTTTTCAAGCTTCTTGAAGAGTGGAGTGACCGTTCTGGCTGAAAGGAAAGCCAGAGGGTGAGTGTACAGCGACAAGCCTGTAGCTCTCAATGGTTAGCTAGCAGATATAAAGCATGCTAGGCTTTAGACATTGTAGCTAGCAGTATAAATAAGCTATGTAGGAGCCTACAGAGCCTGAAACATTGCCGTAGTATACAGACCTACGCTCTTAAGACCGTAGCTTGCTTGCTGGGCTTAGGCGGTATGCATTAAAATGAAGCCTTCCAGCCATACTGCAAGGTATGGGAATGGGTTTTCGATCACATGATTTTCCAATAATGGCGATGCTACCAAGGCACATATCAAAGAAACAGAGAGAGGTACAGACTTCCAGTGTGGGATTCCTTTAGTTGAAGTTATACTGTACCAAGAATCATTCAAGTCTCACTAATAGTTGTTGGGATATAAATGGGCAAAATTTTGCAAAAATGTACTAAGTGGTCCCTTTTCTCAGATCTGCGCACAGATATTTACACTGTCTACGTAGAGTACTACCCAAGCTGTGAGAGAGGACGAAGCATACTATATACACACATATACAGATACATGCACATGTACACACATACACTCATAAATACATAATCATGCAAAACTCACAGTGAATCCACGGATTGTGACAGGAAAGGTAGCTGAGAAGAGCAGGATCTGTCTGTCACTGGGAAGGAAGGAGATGAGTTTGTCCAATGTGTTCTGGTAGTCCATCGACAGGAGCTTGTCCGCCTGTCAGTCAGGTGTGTGTGTGTGTGTGTATGTATGTGTGTGCGATTTGGTGTGCAAAGATATAAGTACCAAGTAAGCCCAATAAGAAACTGCATAAGATAATAGCAGCCTTAGGTCAGACCTACATGTATGTGAAAGCACCCCAGCAATAAACATCAGACGCAAATCCAGTATGCCTACTCCACACTAGGAAACACTACATTTGCAACTTGTAGGCAGCAGTAGCATTCCTACACTGCCCTGCCTTTCTCTTGGCTGGAGCTACACACGCATGATGCACTATGTAACAACTACTACATTAACATCATCCAATCAGCTACAGTTTGTTGCCCTTCTTTCACACACACACACACACCTCATCCAGTACTAGTATCTGGCATTGGCTGACGTTGGCAATTCCTTTCTGCATGAGATCAATGATCCGACCAGGAGTAGCAACTATCACATGGACTATAGGGGTGTGTGTGTGTGAGAGAGAGTGTGTGTGTGTGTGTGTGTGTGTGTGTGTGAGTGTGAGTGTGCATGTGCGTGTACCATGTACATGTACAATCATGTATTGCAGAAAGAACACCAGAGTGGCTAGATTACTACTGTAACATGTTGCAGTCCTGGGTAGAAAATGATTCTGTCACAAATTTCAATCCTATCACTGCACTGTATCTCTAAACTTCGGTGGGACTCATCAACGGAATAAAGTTCGCCATCTACACGGGACTCTCACACATAGATGTCTTCTACTCTACTGTCTATGATTATTACATGTACAGTACCGCTCATAAGCAACTTGTCAGTAGACAGGTGTGCACTCGTGACTTGTATTGCGTGCGAATACTTGCACACATATTGCGTGCGAATGCACACATATGTGACTCGCACTGCACACGTGAGTGCGTTACTCGCACATGCGAGTACATACACCCATTGCTCACGAATCGCTGTTGAGTGCGAGTCACGAAATATACTCTGTGTGTGTGTGCAAGTCCTAGCCAGCAAGTGTACTGCATGCATGAGTACAAGTGTGTGTGTGTTTGAGTACTCGCGTGAGTGGCACTGTATATAACTACAGTTGAATGCTTTTGTAATAGCTAAACATGTGCAGTCATGATGAAATTGGTGATTCAAATTGAGGCACTTCCTCTGTAACCTACTGGTTTCGTCCAATCTCATGATGTCATCCCTGAGGCTAGTTCCACCAGTAGTGACCATGACATTCGCACTCAAGTATTTGCTCAGCTCTTTGCAAGTCTGGGAGGTCTGTAGGGCCAGCTCTCTGGTGGGAACTACGACCATGGCTGTGTGTGCGTGTGTGTGTGTGTGTGTGTGTGTGTGTGTGTGTGTGTGTACACAACACTTAATCAGATGCTAAATACACATGTACATGTACGATGGGTTTAAGCCGGAGTTAACCTTTAGGGAAGGGGGAGCAATATTAATGCCCACTAAGTACGGGGTCTGAGGATATGCTTCCCCCCTACTCCTCCTTACACACTTGCTTTTGGTGACTCCCAAGAGAGCCAGTGGCATAATAATGCAATGATGCAACCTCAATTAAACCTGTGAGTAGATGAGGAAACGTGGTATAGAAATGTATAAAATTATTTTGGGTGGGAGAGGAGGGGACATTCATACCTCTTTGGAAACGTCCCCCCAAAACGTCTCCCATTCAGCTTCTGTTCTCCCCCCCCTGGAAATTTTCCTAAATGAAGCACTAAAAATGGCTCCCATTGAAAGTCACCTTGAACATGGGATTGTGTTGCGTCCACTTTCTCCACATTTAGGGGGGGGGGTTTCCCCCCTTCCCCCCCCTCCCCTGATGAAACCCTGCTAGGAATAATAGTTGTACTTTTGTATGCAACTAGCATTGCATGAGTCTCCCACTGCAGCTATATTGGATTTCATGTGTAATGCTCCACTGTGTATCACTACCGTCACGAGTGATGGAATTAACTCCTACAACTGGAGAGGCTATCACATCCGTTGGGATCAGACTGAACATCTGACCAAGCCTCACTCCAGCCTAGGGCGGGGCAGCAGCTAGGTGTCTGTAGGAGGGTTTTCCAATTAACGCCCAAGTATGAACCCACTGAGGTTCAGCCCTAAACAACGGTAGCCTCACGGTAGGGACCAGGCATCCCTTGCGAGAAGTGTGTCGGTCAGTACAGGCTTCATTCTTGTGGGGGACTACAGACCGTAAGGTGGTCATCCTCATCAGAAATGAATGGTTTTGTAGAGCCATATCATTCTTTTCAGGATTGCAAAAAAGCGTATTTCGTTGATTAGAGAAAGGGTCACCCTTATGGTAATGAGGAGAACAGACATCAGACACCCACCTTGGTCGTATGTGGAGGCGGGAGACATCAGCTCCGTGGCCTCATCGGAGGGATGATGGTAGCCAACACCCACCTCTGACAACGAGAGACACCAGAAAGAAACAAAGGAACTGCTGGTGCAACCTAAAGGAAGGAAAAATACACTAGTCAATAAAATCCCTTGCAATGCGGAGTGATGAGTTGTCAGAACAGGATATATTAATTTCAATGAAACGTGGATATCAAAGCCATCACAAGGTAAACTGCTAGCCTTTTCACTGGCAGAGATATCAAGAGTATAGCCAGCCTCCGTCAGTCTGTCCCATAACACTACCGTGAGGGGAGTCTGTCCGGCTAAACTCTTTTCATCCTGTGCAACAGAAGGTGTAGCTTGATAGACTGCAGTGAATGGCGGTGAACTGGATCGTATCACACACCTCAAAAGAGGCTGAGGTGAGCTCAGACAACTGTAGGCTAGAAAATGCTCAGTGATATATTCTACTCAAAGACTTACCTGTAGCTACTACAAATTATTAAGGTTTGTATAAATGTGGCTACCATTCAAGGATATATCATGATAGATGCTGTCCAAAGATAATTTCACTCCCAGACCCTCCCCACCATGTGAAGGCCACTTGTACCTACTCGTGAGCAGTGGGTGGAGCCAGTCCCACAAGGGGAGGGGGAGGGGACAACTGTGACATCATTGGCGGGTGAGCAGTGGGTGGAGCCAGTCCCACAAGGGGAGGGGGAGGGAAACAACTGTCACATCACTGGCGAGTGAGCAGTGGGTGGAGCCAGTCCCACAAGGACAGGGGGAGGGGACAACTGTCACATCACTGGCGGGTGAGCAGTGGGTGGAGCCAGTCCCACAAGGAGAGGGGGAGGGGACAACTGTCACATCACTGGCGGGTGAGCAGTGGGTGGAGCCAGTCCCACAAGGAGAGGGGGAGGGGACAACTGTCACATCATTGGCGGGTGAGCAGTGGGTGGAGCCAGTCCCACAAGGGGAGGGGGAGGGGACAACTGTCACATCACTGGCGGGTGAGCAGTGGGTGGAGCCAGTCCCACAAGGGGAGGGGGAGGGGACAACTGTCACATCACTGGCGGGTGAGTAGTGGGTGGAGCCAGTCCCACAAGGGGAGGGGGAGGGGACAACTGTCACATCACTGGCGGGTGAGCAGTGGGTGGAGCCAGTCCCACAAGGGGAGGGGGAGGGGACAACTGTCACATCATTGGCGGGTGAGCAGTGGGTGGAGCCAGTCCCACAAGGGGAGGGGGAGGGGACAACTGTCACATCACTGGCGGGTGAGTAGTGGGTGGAGCCAGTCCCACAAGGAGAGGGGGAGGGGACAACTGTCACATCACTGGCGGGTGAGTAGTGGGTGGAGCCAATCCCACAAGGGGAGGGGGAGGGAGGCAATGGTCAAAGCGGCAGTACATTCAACGGTCAGAGGAGCACTCAAAGCACTGATGGATGTAGCTAAACATGGATACTACAGGCACAGCCCAAAACAACTGCGGGCAATAATCAATGAAGTAGGCCCGCTATTTTACTGCAGCAGGAAAATAGAAGACAAAGTTGGCTATGGATGAAGTCATCAATAGTCAGAGGCAAACAAATCACTATAGTCATCATGGAAAGCCGTGAGCAGAGGAGGTCGAGGTCTTGACCATAGCTGCTGGGACTTAATACAATACAGCCAAGGTAAGAGGTTTTTGGACAGTGGGGGGTTTCCAGACACTTGTTACTGTTCTCTATAATCCAGTCTGCTGCTCGTTAACCCCAAAAGCCCCTAAACAGTTGTTTGAATGGAAGCTCATATCTCAGTGGTCACAGTTTGCCAGTGTCCAGAAACCTCAGCACGTGAAAATGAATACCAGCTGACTTCAAGAGTGGAGTACAGTTACGGCAGCTACTAGGCTACCTAATGGTATCCTCACCTTTTAGATCTGTCACAGCTATTAAATAACAGCAGTGATGCTAAAATCAACTCCACCCAAAAATTGTACCCTCTCCTTACCTTACAAACTTCTTTCCGGCATCCCAAAAGGTGAAGTAGATCTAGAGCTCTTCTGTGTCTGCTATATAGCTAGCAGACAGCTGCTGCACTGAGTGACGATCTCATGTGCCCATACTCGCGTCGAGCGCTCAAACCTGGGCACGAGACCCAGTATGCAGGTTGCTGGAGTTGAGGGGTGGGGCTAGCTGCAGCCCCACCTCGGCTTAACGCACGTGCATTCCTGATCCCGGCGACCACGATTGTCTAGTGATCTGAACGCTACGCTATCAAGTGCTACCTTTGCAAAAGATTGGACCCAGAGGTAGGAGCCAGTACAGATCTCTATACGTGCAGACTTTGAGAGACAAACCGATCGTGAATACATACTGGAACACCTTGACTGATTTAGAACTCAGTCCGGATCAACAAGAAAGGTTTCAAACAACTGCTGGTACTGGCTACTGGAGATTAGTACTTATGCAGATCATCCCATACGGTTACAAAAACAAACCAATTAGTATACTTAGAACTTGATCCCGCCCTTAATCTCCACACACAACTAGTAGCTAGCTAATGTGGTTATCAACTTGGCCATTGCTTTCTCAGTATACATCACTTCAATGAAAGAAGCTTTGCTTGCTGTTCAAAAACAATTCTGTAACAATACTGCTCTGCTATTCAGTCTATCAGGGCCATGAAGCTAGCTAGTAAGCTAGTATTGTCACCACTAGTCAGCTTGAATTGCACGTCCTAATACCTAATTGACGACATAAACTGATATAACAAACCTAAAATGATATAACATACCTAAGGGCTAAGGCAGCTGTACCAGTACAACATGTACAGCTGCAGCAAAGTTTTAATTGCTTGCAAATTAATATTTTATGATTCATAGCATTAGCGAGTGCTGCGGCCGGTTGTGAAGCCTCTGGACTTTTATATATTAAATAAGTAATTGAAAGTCATCCAGTTACACATTTTTAGAGATTGCAAATACAAAAATGAATCTCAAAGTTATACCTACAAATTAAATAAAAGAGAATAGCTACATAATTAATTAATCAACAAACACAAATCACACTTGCAAATAAGTCCCGGGGTTCTCCTAGTGATCAATGATCTTGTCCTTACTGATGTCATTGGCAAGTCCAGTTTGTCCAATTCTTGGATGTCTCAGGGCCTTCACCAAGGTCCGCCAGGTGGACATGCCCCTCTTCTCCACGTGGTCTTCACGTCGAAGCCAGGCTGCGATCACTTTATCCAGAAAAACATCAGACTCCTTCATGCCCTCCACCTTCTGCTGGCTGAGCCCCAGAGCTTGTCCCAGAATGTACACTGTGGCTCTATCCAATGGTGCCAGGTAAGTGGTGATGTCAAACTGGTCTCCTTCATCTGAAAACATAAATAAACAAATAAATTACTAGTTTCTCATTCAAACAATTAATGCCGGAGCACTAAATCTTGGAAGTTACTTTATGTTCCAGTGATTCACTGGCTCAGCAATAAAAGATGGTTGTCGGTCAAGCATTATACATTCATTCACATGCAGTTTCTCACCCAGTAGGGTCTGCCCAGTAGTTCCAAAAAACTGTCCACTGCCAGGTGAACAGGAAGTGGTCAAAGGGATTGAACCTGCCCATGGAGAGAGGAAGGCATTTTGAAGTTGTCAGTTAAAATATACATATTTAGCTATAATACAGCTATCAGTATAAGTATTTACTCCTAATGTAATAAACACTCCAAATCTGGGGCTGCTCTCATATGGCAAATACATACAAAAGCTGTGTTTGCTTTATGCAGTGTTACTGATTAGCTGTGTGCTATTCTCTATTGTGACTATAATTGCAGACAACATACTTTGAGGGGCTACTTCTTCACCAGCACGTCCAAGCCACATGATGTGTTTCCCTTGAAGAGTGCCATATTTTGTGGAGACTTTGGAACAGATCCAGTGGCATTTTGTGTCTGAGAGAGTTGCAGAATGACGACTACCAAGTTTGCAAGGGCAAATGATGGCATGAACCGGCCTTGAATTATTGTATCCGATAACAGTGGACGCTCCCTCGATACCTTCGAATATCGTATCGCGAACTAGTGGGCACAACATTGGGTGAAGCTCTGTAGGTGCATGAATGTGAGCCTCAAAGAAGCGAAAGGTATCGATTAAGCAAACACTACCAGGGTACCCAGGAATGGAAAACTCAACACAATTTCTGAACAGGCACTCTGGAGATCCCGATGTTGAAAGAAGCAACTTCCAAGCTTTTGGATGACGGTTCGCATCAGAAAGCAAGTATGTGATGAGGGAACAGAACATGCCGAACAGTGCACAGTGAGGGAACTGTACAACCAGGGCAGTAATGGTGGAGGACTCAGAAGCAGTGGCTGTGGATTCCGGAGTAGTGGCAGAGGATGCAAGAGCAGTGGCGCTGGTGGAAGATTCAGTAGCAGTGACTGTCGACTCTGGAATAGTGGCTGAGGATGGAAGAGCAGTGGCGACGGTGGAAGATTCAGTAGCATTGGCTGTGGATTCAGAAGCAGAGACTGTATAGTCAGAAGCTCGATGCTTGTTAACCTCTTCACCCGCCAGGTTTTGAAGAAGGGATGGCATGAAGAACTCTGAGTCATTCAAATCTGCCACTAGCAGGAGTTCCTTGAATAGCTTTATTAGCTCAGTGGCAGTGAAGATGCCTGGGATGTAATGGCTCTCAAACTCACTAAGAAACTCAGCAGTGACAAGGCCATAGTCTTGGAACTTCTGCCACTCACCTTTGAAAGCTACACCTGCTTTTGGATCCACCTTCAGCTGGTGACTATATCTTACAAGCTCTGTCGCTTTGTCGAGAAGCACCTGGGTATCAGTGAACACTACTTCTGGGAGGACGTTACGGTAGTACGAGAGGATATTTAATCCATCGAGATGGTCAAGTGCTGCCATAAAGGACTTCTCGTCAAGGTGGAGCTGTAAAGCAGCAGCAAAGCATTCTTCTCTAGTGAGTACTACCCTTCCCTGCCTCCGTGCCATCTCCTGAAGTGCCTGCTCGAGAACATACCAACAAAGCGGAATCTTGTCAGGGACGTGACTACCCTTGCACAATATCAATTCTCGGATCTGTTTTGCGAGTTGATGCTCAGCCTCACCTGGCTCCTTGGCATTTAGGGGGAAAATAACCTGCTTTCGATCCTGGCCATAGTAGATAATATCGTCTCGAAAGCTAGGCTGCAATATTTCAAGAAGCTTCTGGTTTTTAGCCTCTCTTGTTTCAGAGCACTCATGCTCAAGATCTGCGTGAGTGCCTAAGATCAAAATTTTGGGAGCTTTACCTTTTCCTGCCTTGGAGCGGTGTGAATGCATTGTTCGAGTGCAGTGCTGAAAGATCTGCTCGTTCGTGTAAGTTGATCGATACGGTTTGCCAACAAGCTGACTCTTGTTGTCGTAGTACTCCACTAAAGGATATTCATCGAGCCGCTCAGAAAGCTTCTGGACATAGATGCAAATGGAGGCTCCTTTTAGGAAAACGGGAAGTATTTCATGGAACTGAGGCTGCCCACCACTGTCCACAAAGTACACCCATTCGAATCGTGGAATTTCCCCACCAGCTTTAGTTTTGTCGATCAGCTTAAGAAGCTTTTCTTCTACACTAGAAGCCAGGGGAAGGGTTCTGACCTTGGCAGATGTAGCCTCTTTCTGATGGGTAGACTCAGTGTCTCGGAACTGCTGGTCAGACTTTCGAGCTGAAGTTGGCAGCTGTTGTGGATTTGTTGTGGATGTACGCGTATTTGCTGAAGCAATTTGCGTTGTTTGTTCGTCTGCTGTGGTAGCAATTGGCTCTACTTCAACTGGCGTGGGAAGCTCGATTCCAAGCGACTGAATGATTTTGGCGATTGCGTCTTGAATGCTTTCTTCTGTGAGGACTTCCCAATTGGATTCCTGAGCTTGTACACGGGACAGTTTCACCGGTCGTTGAGCGACGGGGGTGCTTACACGATGCTGTGGTGGATCACGACCAAGAATCACCTCCGTTGAACACGTCTTACCGGAGCCGGCTGCCCCAGTTATTATCACTTTTACGGCCACGGTCTCTACGTAGCCTTGCTTCATAGCTTCATTAAAAAGCCGCTTTGACTCCTCGCTACCTGCAGTGGAAAAAAGGTGATGAATCACTATTTGAGAGTTACATGACTAAAAGAAAACATCCATGTGCTAGGGTTTATATCAAAATGTACCATTTTTTCAAGTGCTGGACTACAGATTTTTGATGATCATTACACAGTAATTTATGTAGTGAGTCCTTGTCAAATACCATAAAATACATATTAATCTTTCTAAATAATCTTGATGACATGCTTTGGTCTCTCGTATGGCACTATATATAGCAGCCTACATATTATTGTAGCCTGTGAAATGGTTAACTATTGAAGCAGTGAACAAAGCTGACAGTAACTACATTCACTTGCATTAACTGAAATTGTCATGTTTCAGCACAAGCCTCATTTCTAGGCTCTCTTGCATGTGACAACAGCTAGTAGGGAAGTGAAGCATGGGAGAGGGCAGCATGGGAATGAGGCTATATCCATGTTGAGGTCAGGCCTGAGCCTATCAAATTAATATCTGGAATGTGTCATTAGTACACATTCTTGTCACACGCAACTTCTTATTTGAAGATCTGAAATTAGGTAATAGAATGAGGTTATTATAGATATTTTTGGGGGGAAGTTTTCCCAAAAAAATGGATGCATTTCGGAACATGATCCATGGCACAGGCCTCACAAGTCTCATTCCCAGTCCACAAATGTGCAGCCACATGTACCTTAGGACTAACTAGTTTGTACATGCTTATACAACATTATTCATAGGATGACTGAAATAGACTATAGTGCTCTGGGAGGTGATGTTCTAAAAATAGACAAAACAACCTTCAGGCTAAGTTGCTAGGCCTCAGAATCTATGGTTGCCTGGCTAGAAGGTAGGCATGTTTGGCATTGGAATGGAAATAACACGGATAGTTGAATATATGATGTAGAGTACATAATTATGTTGTGCTTCAGATTTGCACTAACAATACAATTCAAAAAATTCAAAGCAGCCACATGTACATAGGACTAACCATGTATAGTACTATACAACATTATTCATAGGATGACTGAAGTAGACTATAGTGCTCTGGGAGGTGATGTTCTAACAATAGACAAAACAACCTTTAGACTGCAGTTGCCAGGCCTCAGAATCTATGGTTGCCTGGCTAGAAGGTAGGCATGTTTGGCATTGGAATGGAAATAACACGGATAGTTGAATATATGATGTAGAGTACATAATTATGTTGTACTTCAGATTTGCACTAACAATACAATTCAAAAATTTGGTGCCTACATTTCAGCAATATTACTATAGCCAGTGCCAGAAACGTAGGTATTAAATTATACAATAAAAATTATTTCTTATTATCGGACACACTCACATACACTAGCTGTAGTCATGGGAAGATTGCTATCACTTGTGATAACCAGACTGCATACCTGTGCCATAGAGTTTCCTGACTTCCTGCAAGATGTGGTGGCATTTCTCCTCCAATTGTCCCTGCCTATATAGTGCTTCTGTGACCACAGCCCATGATGGGGCTGGGTGGTTTTGTAGGAATGTGTTTACCATCGCTTCTTTGGCCTGGGCACGGTCCGAGTGTTGCTGTCTGATTTGGTCTCGTTCAGAGCGGGGAATGTTGAGCCACAAACCGAGACTATCCCAGTTTTCCACTTCTCTGAGGGCATTGCAGAGGTTGGTCTGCGTAAGTGTGGACTCTGAGTGGACAGGAAGTGGAAGGTACAAGGTGTGCTATATCGCTACATAAAATTACTATACCAATGGTCACTTACATATCCCAGAAAATTATGTTTTGTCTCCTGAAACCTAATTACATCGGAGCTCGAGCCCTTCAGTGGCAATACATACTAATTGTAATTCCATGTAGCTATACAGTTAGCAATTATACAGTAACAGTTTGACACACTACACCCTTTCCATCACATACAACTATAGTAGGATTGAGGGAGGAGAAGCTAGGGTTTGGGACAAGCAAACAATTACTTATTTCCATTCTTACTAGGCAATAATGATTACATGCATTTCTGTATGGTTGTAGGTGTCATAGTATCCTGAAAGCTATAGACTGTGCCTGTGAGATAGTTATCACTTCCCCAGCACCTAATTAGTTCTGTTCATGCGTAAGATTGATGGCTTCATGAAATAAGGCTAGACCTTTACCTCCCCCATTTGTGTTGTGTGTGTGTGTGTGTGTGTGTGTGTGTGTGTGTCTGTGCTGTGTGTGCAATGGCTGTTTGAAACCAGACTATATATTGGTGTCTATAAGGGGAAAGGGTCTAATGGCAAAACCAGACTACACTGTTGTGGCAATCACACAAACAATGGAAACATGTAAGCACTTCCTGCATTCCTGAGTACAAGGTCAACTGTCATAATCAATTGCCAGCTGTCTCTAATTTTCCAGAGTAGATTAGAGTAGCTGCCCATGATTAGCCTCATTCCCAGGTCTCTGTGCTCCATGTGTGTGTAAAGTGCAAGTGAGTAAAGCTTGCTTCTCTTACTCATATTATGTAACACACACTGAGCATGGAGTCCTGGGAATGAGACTAGTCCATTATGTGGCCTCTGAAAACAGGGCTACAAGCTACCTGAAGTACCATATACTGAGTAGGTTCATAATGGGAATATTGTTGAGACTTCACTGCATGCATAGCATAAAATAAGGTCATGAATACAAGCCCATGGGACATGTACTTTGGTTAGGAGGGTCAGCAATTAGTACACATCATTCCTAATTGCTGAAATACATACATGGATGTGGCTATGTATCCCATCCATGGCTAGTGACTATAATCTCCACTCCTTTCCCCTTCGATAATGCCTAGCTACGTGTTTCCAGAAGTGGTGGAGGTATGAGTAGCTAATTAGAACCATTTAGTGGGTACTGGTTTTGTTTTCTGAGCCAGTGCTGAAAACGGTGATGCTCTAATAGAAATATACATTTTTGTAGGACACTGTTTTTGTTGATTACAGCAGCAAAAGTAATGATAAAGGAATAGCCACTCAGAAATAATATGTCAGTAAAACCTGTATTTTGTTATAGGTATACACTGCATGACCAGTGACATCATACCTGCTGGCCTCTGGACATATCTCTGAACATGTTGCAGTGCCTCTTGCTGTTCATGGAAGTAGAGCCATCCTGCGAGATGACTCCAGGAGGCCCCAGGGGCATAGCGCAGGTAGTGTTCCACAACTTGTTGTTTGCGTTGTTCACTAGTGGAATAGGAACGTTCAATGTCGACCAGGATAGACAGTGGCACTCCGAGGTTATAACTGAAGTCACGGTCATATGGCATCGTCGCTAGTGCTTGAGTCACCTTCTTGACGGTGAGGGTGGAGTCTGGAGGGAGAGCACAAGTAAGGGTACACAAATGTGTGTGTGAGGGGGGGGGGACGTTGAGGACAGAATTAAGTCCCTGTCTGTTTTTAAGCTACTAGCAATTAAAAGGTATAGAAAGCCAGATAGCTTATTAATTAGAATCTATTCATGGATAGGTTACCCATCGCTCTGAAACATGCCACAGTTCTATGTTGCAGTGAAAGCTGAATCAGTGTTTTCTGCAGTGCCTGTCCCATTCCCAGACTGCTAACCTTCAGTCTGGTATGAAACCATAGCACAGTTGAGCGCAAGTACCACTAGTCCCAAAACAGATACATGTACCCACAACAGATTGCCCAACTTTGCAGTATATTATCACTATGTAAGAGAATGCCAGCTGCCCATAGCCTGTGGCTGCATCAGACAGGGAAAGGCCAGAGATGTGGAACCTGAGTAGTCCAGGGGCGGATCTAGGATTGCGGAAGGGGGGGGGGGGGGGGGCACAAGGCCATAGAGGCTGCGAAATTTTGACATTTATATTAGTCAAGAAGCGCTTCATTTGCACATATTAAACACAGATTCAGTGGCGGTTCTAGAATTATTAGCGAGTAGTTTTCAGGAAGGTACATTTCTGCTCGGCCCACCGTCGACGTCGCTAGGAGAACGCCGTACGTCACGCTTTAAATTTTTAATAGAGTCAAATGTATAGGCCTACTAGAGGCCAATAGGCCTACATGCATGCACATAATGACAGAATTTTTACTTAAGCCACTACAATTGCTGTCTTGTCTACGATATTGTACGACTACGTGTTTGTCGATGTCACGCATATGCAGACACGCCTACTATACTACGTTTACGCCAGCATCAGCACGTGATCGAGTACTTATGCCGAAGTGCGGTAATCGATTCGCGACTACACGACTCGCCACGATTGTAGGAGAGAACTGGAGCTGATTTTAAACTGCATACGGTCACATTGACAGTAAGTATACTATGCTCGTAAGCGCTAGCGCTGATATAATAGTACTAAAAAAAATAATACACTAGCCCGAGGGGGGGGGGGGGGGGGCACCGGTGTCGGAGGATGGTTGGACCCCCTGGATGGTTGGACCCCCCGGTCCAAATATCCTAGGATAAACGGACCGGGGGTCCAATCATACGTGCGAAATTTTGGACCGCCCCCTGGATGAGTGGACCGTGTCTGGAAGTGGCGTGTGCGTTATGAAGCTATGGAGGATTTTCAGGATATTTTCTATGCTTCCATATAGCTCCTAGTTCCTAGCGCCTTGCTCCTAGCCCCTAGCGCCTAGCTCCTAGCCCCTAGCCCCTAGCTCCTAGCTCCTAGCAGGCTAGCACCTATAGCTTTAATAATGTCATTTCGTTATTATCGCTAGTATAGCATGTTTACGCCGTTTTGTATAGTCACAGCAGCCTATTTAATTCGGCAGAGCTCAGCGAATCAGGGGTAATGCAATACGTATCAGATATGGTATCACCATGGATAATAGAGCGCGTATACTCTCGAGTTGCCTATTAATTTGGCGGAGCTACTGTCGCTCCTTCATAGCTCTTAATATTACATTTTACAATCACATTCTCCTATCATTGTGAAAGCATACCGACAGCTATATTTACACTGAACACTCATAGGCAACAGTGGTTCTGCACAGCATGCACATACTCTACTAATGTGCGTACGGATATTATGTTAACGTTTTCTTATAAATAATAATTATGCATTATGGAAAAAACCAAAGTAATTTAGTGCAGAGATATTACACCTTTCAAAGGTATAATTGCTTCGTGTAATCCGCTTAAGTGGGGGTACATGATTGATTGATTGACATGCACGACAAAAGACCCACGAGTGGAAAGTCAAACTCGTATAAAATTATATGAGCTATAGCTAGAATAACATCACTAACAGTGAGACTGAATAGTACAATTATTGTGCTCCTCTAAACAGGAGAGACTAACCTGATCATGCAACTACAGTTTATTACGCGCATGATAGGACAGACGGACGCACCTCGCCAGAGAATAATGGGGGGAGGGGGTCCATTCATCCAGGGGTGGGTCCATTGAACCTAGGATGAATGGACTCCCGGGGTCCATTCATCCTAGGATAGTAGGACCGGGGGTCCATCTATCCTAGGAGGAATGGACCCCGGGGTCCATTTCGTGGGGGGTCCAACCATCCTGCGACACCGGCCCCCCTGGACCCCCCCCCTGGATCCGCCACTGGCCTGGATGCAATAGCTAACATTGCCGTATATGTTAATTAATTTTAAAAGGTAGGTTGAAAAAATCCCCTCCTGAGTAACTGAAGGGAAGTTGAAAAAAATCGACGATCCCCGTAAAACTGCTCATGAATAATTAATGAGCAATCAGCAAGGTCACGTGAGCTACGTAAAGTTAATGAGATTCATTAAACTATTTACATTTTCCCATGGCGGCAACCGGAATCAACAGCGGGGGTGTGTCACTTTGATGTGGAAAGCGGCACTTTCAAGGGCAAATTCGGCACTCTGATGTGGCCGAGCGGTACTTTGATGTTCACTTTCAAACCTCTTTTTTTTCTTTTTCTTTTTTTTAATAAGAAGCCGTTTAGGCCGCTTGTAATGCTGAGTTTGCTGTTTGTGTGTAAAATCCAGCCTGAAGTCTGTGGTAGTGTTTGTGAGTGTAGCTAAAGGCTGGCAGGCAGCTTGCCAGACAGATGGTCATCCAGTCTTCTCTAGTCAGTTGTCTTTAGGAAAGTGACCTTTCTATCTCGTAGACTCCGCCCATTTTCGCGGCTAGCTGCCGTTTGTGGGGCCCTGGCAAAAAGCAGTGGTGAGTTGTAGCTAGGCTTTGTGCATGTGTAACGTAGCAAGGGAGGGGTTAGGGGAGAAAAGCATGCGTAGTTTTCTTGTGAGTAGGCTGGCTGTCATAACTCTGGGGTCAATCTACTGTGGCAGGCGTGGATTGTTGCAATATTTGATTGGCGAGTCCGGATTGCGAAATTAGTGTAGTTGTGAATAGCAAGGTAGATTTAGCTGTAAAACCGGATCTGAAGTGTTTTTGTGAAAAAGCATGCGTAGGATTTTGGCCTGTCCTGTGTAGGTTGTGTGTAGGTGACGATGAGTAGAGAAACTGTGCAGGGAGTGCAATATTTGGAATTTTAGCAAAAGAGGTCTTTTTGTGAATGTTTAGCAGAGGGGGTAATTAGGTGCTTACCTATTGTCATGTGGGTGTAGGCTAGGATGTTGCCAACATAGCCATCAACTTGGTTCGGAGGTTCGGCTTCAACCCTACTTAACTTCCCTTCCTACCTTAAGCAAGTAAAGAAAATCCTATTTCAGATCCCCACTCTGGGCAGCTTAGCTTCCCGTGCAACTATACACACATCATTTATGCATATACTCAGCTGCATTAATTGTTGTACTATATGGAACTCTATACAGCTACAGCTGAGAGCCCACCCACCACTTTAACGAGAGCCGAGAAGGGGTGGAAAAGGGTCCCAAATATGAGACTCAATTAGGCCTTGAGCTGGCTTAGCCCACTAATATTGGCTAGGGCCCTCTGGTATGGTAACTAATAACTCTTAGTACAGTAATATCAGCTAGGGCCCTCAAGTACCAGCTGTATATAGAGTCCTACTCACAATTAATTAATTCTTAGTACAGTAATATTGCCTAGGGCCCACAAGAGACTGACAAATGCTGTGGAAATAATATTCATTGGTCACTATAGCAACGGTCTGCCACCACATGCTTTGCTATACACCAGACAGACTACTGCAGCAGGTGATTAGTAAAGAAAGAGTTCTTGAATTCAGTAATGGTCTCATACCCATACCTCTACATGGGCCCAGGAAAAGTAGTGGTCTGGGTATGAGACTACTGCTACAGATAGTCGGTGTGGATGCAATAGCTAACATTGCCGTATATGTTGTTAATTAATTTTAAAAGCTGGGGTGTGCATACTTCTAGCCATTGTAAAGCCCCAAGAGCCCACTCCTGAGTAAAGTCCTCCTCATGGGAAGGTAGAATGGTAGAAATAGCTATTCAATTAAAAATCTGAGGTGGAGTATTGACCAGTACAGAAGCTAATTATTAATTAATTATGACTGAGGATCTTATCACAAGTAGTGTATAGAGGGTAATATCCAGCAGACATAATAACATTCTGCCACCAGATGTATTTATCACTCCCCCTCATCCTGCATAAAACAAATCATCTGGCCCACAGACTATACACTGTTACCTGAGCTAGACTTGAAAAGTGGTACTAGCATTGGCAGCAGTGTGCTCACTCACTCGTTATCACTATTGACCTCAGTTTCATGCATTTATGCACATGTGCAAGATCGTAGTAATGATTACTGATTGTTTTCAGTTCCCTGAAAAGTGGTACATGTACGATAGCCGTACTGGCTCCGATCAGCACTGGGACTCACTGCACAATGCAGACCCAATGAGTGCACCCTTGACCTTTCAGCTTGTAAGGTACTAATTGGCTTACAGTAAACAATAGTACAAGGCTGTGGTATTCAATCCAGCCACTCCCCCAGGAATGGTACATAGCTGCAGCACCTAAAGTTTGTCATGGTTGTAAAATCCATGCAATGTTCCCTTCTTTGTTACTGTAGCTATAGCTAACCAGAACATTTGTGACTGTGCTACACACTATTCTTTCACAGTGAAAGTGTGTGGATAGTCTTGTGCCCAGACCTTGGCCCCTCCCCATTGCAGGGGGTGGAGCCAAGGTCTGGGCACACACTACAGAGTTTCACATGAAGAGAGTACATTTAGACCATTTTGTTTTCTATACTGTAAACGAAAACAGATTATTCATCTAATGAAAAATGAAAATGATGGTTAGCTACATAACAGTAAGTGGGTTGGATCATATGGCCCCTTGTAGACTTATGGCTTCACACAACTAGTCAAAAAAACAGTTTTAGGGGCATTATAAGCTAATTCATTGAAGTGAAGAGCTCAAATGAGAATATATTGTAGACTACACTGGGTTACAGGTTTTCAATCCATCTTGAAACCTAATCTGTAAATGGAGTCCAAAAGAGCCAATATTGAAGTAGCTACCAAATAGTAATGAACAGCTTTGCCACTCCCCCTCCACTATAAATTCTAAACAATTTCGTTGATGTTTTTATACATACTAGGCATAATAAAGTGGTTGTAGCCCCAAAAATAATTTTTTGTAGCTACATGTGAAACACTGTAGTGAGTGATCAGCCATCTAAGATCATAATAAGACAGTCTCATTCCAAGATTGCTTCCAGATCTGGAATGTGACTTAGACATTCACCTGACAGTATCATCAGTATAATATAACAGCGGATGTGGTATTGTCCTATACATATACTGGGTAATACAAACTGTGCTGACTACCTGTCAGGGGTTCAGCGTAGTGACGGATGGAGTCAGCAATTGCTTTCTCTCTTATGATATCCAAAGTCTGCAGTAGTCGTCGCCAACTGGGGAATGGGTCATTCTCCATCCAGTAGGTCATGAGGGCCTTCTTTCTCTCACTGGGACTAAGTTGGCTGATCTCGTCAAGTCTTGAGTCTGGGATCCAAAGAGAGATACCAAGTCTCCTCCAGTTCTGTACCCCCTCCACCACCCTAAGAGCTCCATCAACAGTCAGTTTAGGAGCTGTAGTAGGACAGAAGACACACACCATGGCACTCACTGTCACTATACCTGACAAGAGCACACACTGTCACGGAGCTATGTCCAATGTAGTTAGAATTCACATATTTATTAATATGGCTGTTTTACATCCTTATATTCTGAGTGCATCTAGTGGCATTTGTATCTTTTTGCCAATTCATTAATTACTAGTCTATTCTACATACCCTTTCATTGTTTTAATTGGCATGTCTCTCCCCGGGTCCCCCCAACCCCAAAGAAATTAAGTGATTTTAAACTCTGAATATCATAGATAATCATAATTATATGGCTATTTGTATCCTCACACACCCTCCCACCTATTAATAGGTTTAGTGGAAGACCAAAAAGGAAAATCAAATTATCATTAAACTGAGACCTCACTCCAGGTCTGACGCCAATCCTAATTTCATTATAATTTATTATGTTATTGAGAAAAAGGTTGTACGGATTTGGGGGTGGAGATATCCCATACAAAGTCAGCAAATACTTGTCTCATTTGTACATGCCATAGGCGTAGGAACATAATTCGATTGGGGGGGGGGCATATACAAAGCAACTAGGTGGTCTGGGGGCATGTCCCCCAAGATAATTTTTGTACATTTTGATGTGCTGAAGCTGATTGTGGTTATTTCTGGGGTGCTATTAAGCCAGGAACAGTATTTGTATTTAGTGACTGGGAGCCACGACCCAGTGATTGGGAGCCATGACCCAGTAACAGATGCCTCCAGTCAGAATATCGTGTCGTTTTAAAAAGATCTGTCATAATCATCGCAGTGACATCCACAGCACAACTATCATGAAAATTTATACTTCAGTCTTTAGCTAAAGGATTGCTAACGGCTGGAGAGCTAGAAAATTGGCTTCATATTGAACTTACAATCTTCCTACTTTACCATCTCTGCCTGGAACAGCTACTACGCAGTTCGATCGTCCGCTCTGATGTGTGGAATATATTCTCACCAGCTCTGATTTGTTTTTTCTACATGCTCTCTTGGGAGTGTTCTGACTTCTCTGCAAGTCTCCCCACCTGCTGTGGGGCCTCTGGACCTGTTGTAAACACTGGCTACCTGGAGGAGGGTCTGGGTTTGAGTACAGAAGAAGCAAGCATGCCTGTATCCTGCATTTGTCTGCATAGTCTGCAATTCTGGGATGGGTGTCTTTAGTTGGTTTTTTCGTCTCTTTCTTTCCTCACGGAGGTTTTTTTTTGGAGAGGTTTTTTCCCCATGGGCATGCTGACCGCATGTCCTAAATAAATTATTTTTATGTTGGCTCCTCCCAGGTTTTGAGTGTGGGTTTTTCTTTGTGTATAGTCTGGGGCTTGTTTTGTTTGTTTGTACTGCTTTGCCTCGATTTCTGTACGTTGCCCAATACCTACGCCTATGCATACTAGTATATCTTTACGTTCCCATTAATTGCTAAGAGGTCATTCTAAGAGTTCCCCCACCCGCAAGAAACATGTATGTAAGTAGCTAGTACTGCGCGAAGTTTAAAATCTATTTTTACACAAAACCCTAAAATTATGAACATACTTGTTTGGCTATATCGATCCCATACCAAACACTGAAATGGGATATAGCCGGGAGCTTATGAGTACCACAAAAAGGCTGGCTGCCTGGCTAGACATACCCTTGTTGGACTTTCATGAGCTCTACTCAATCAAACTGTTAAAATTGAAGCTGTAAGCATTCCAGTCCTGACATCAACCCAGGACGAGGTGTAGACGAAACGTCGTTTCTGTTTCCAATTTAGTAGATCAGATGTTTGACTTTTGAATTTTCAGAATCTGTGTACGGCTTTTATTACGTACATCCTATTATAGACTATGAGGTACTCGCAGTATAGAGAAATTATACAGGTTTAATAGTCTCTATTTATAGAGCTCCACCTCCTTTTCACCCCGCTATCATCCCGTATAAACGCTGGAAATGCAATTGTACTGGCCGTAGTGTTTTAGAAGTACAGCCACCTGAGTCTCCCCAACACTCTATAGCTCACCCTTCTTAGCTCTGGCCACGCTCTCGGGAGCCGCTGCCATTCTAGGGTGGGGAGGGGTACGCTTAGGTTTCTACAAAGCTCGAACGAATCCTTCGGAGCACTAGTACTAATTTGTGTAGTTCAAAACTCGACACGAGAGATATACTAGTAACTTGACTATAGTAAAAGGGAAAGTTGCTGAGGGCCGCACCCAAATATGACCAAAAAATCGACAAGTATGCAATACTTCCTCCTCCTCCGTAAAAAGGGGTGGGGCTCGCTCATTCGTCAGCCAGTACCATGCCTGATGGTGAGAGAATAAGCTACACGTATTTTACAGCTTTCGATTGGTTCACGTGGCTACAAGATAAGACTGAGCTGTATTTACCGGGAAGAGACAAGTGTGGGGAGGTGCAGCCTGATTCTCCCACAACTGTGTTGAAGGTGTGCACGGCACTCTCCCCATGCAGCCTAGCGGAGACACTAGTTGAATACACAGCAAACCTACAATAAACTTATTGCTGCACCCTGTAACAACTTTACAGCTCCTTCCTTTTGTTTAGTGGCTACAAAACAAGACTGTAATCATGTAAAGCTATAGCTATTAGCTAGGTATTTGTGCTTGACATACTGTATAACCCACCCTGGCACTCAGCAAGATTGAATAGAAAGGGTGTAAGAACAGCTGGACTAGAATTGAAGGGCTCGGAACCAGAGTGGTGTAACCCACAAACATTGAATTTGCCCCCTAAACTTGAGAATACTGTTTAAAATGTGTTTTATGAGCTGTGGAAATTTGGCAAACATTTTTTTTTCAATTTCCAGCACTTCCCACTATGGGTCTGAGCCAATTGCGTTATGTTGTTAGTTTATTCAAAATTGGCAACCCAAGTGCTATGGTCAGTAATAATCATGAGGCTATATAAGAGGGAGGAACAGTATTGAGTTTGTCCCTGCAGGCACATACCTATAATGTCTTCAAGGTCACTGCCTGTCAGTTTGTCTGGAGACTGAATGCAATTTTCATGAGGTGCAAAAGGCTGCACTGCCTAGTGTTGCTTAATTTCTAGATGGTTGCAGTTTTTTCATATCCGTCACTATGTATCAAGTACATTGTATATTCAATTTTACTGTAAGTGTGTGGCTTCATGTTGCTAGGCTGCTTGTCACTAAAATTGACAGACTCTAGATATCCGTTGTCAATACCATGCATATGCAGCTAAATGGCTCCCAAATGCCTAATCAGCATCAGTAATGTAGTCCATTCTGAAAATTCACCGTCAGAGGGTCTAATTTTCCTGGGGAGAGCATGGCTCCAGATCCCCTCCCATTACATGTAGCCACACCTAATGCCCACCCCCCCCCGCCCCCCAAATTTCCGAAAACCTCTATTAGTACCCACATGTAATACACTGCATGCACCGTACGGAAAAGGTAGCAAATAACTGATCTCAAAACTTTATTTTTGACTTGACTTTAGTTACAACAAAGTACAAAATTAATGGTCCTTAGCCTAAACAAAACTCTAGTTGTTACAAAACATCACTTCTCTCTGCTTGCCATGAACACATCAAGTCATCTGTGTTCACAGGAGGTCTCTCACTTTACTGCTGCTTTCAATGAATCCAGAATCTCTTTCAGCAGTCAAGAATCTTGGAAGGCAGTCTTTCAATTTCTGCCAAATCTCTCACAATACAGTCTGTTCTCTGGATTTGATTGTTAAAGGTGGTGGCTCACATGATGGGATCAGTAGTCCAGTCCAGTGGACTTGAAATATATCTGCAGCACTGTTCTAAAGTTGATGTTGTCTTTGGTTAGCGTGCTGGAGCAAGGGGGTGTATACACAACCCCAATGTGATGGTAGGAATAGGAATAGGAAATGGGAATGGAATGGAAAAGGATGAAAGTATGGAACCCAGTATAGGAAATGATAGGAAGATAAGACAGGGATGAAATGATACAGCAAAGACAGACAGAAAGGGTCAAAAGATGAAAGATACAAGATTGCCAATGTTACTAATCACAGAGTTAGAGGTTTTGGTAGCACAGAGAGACTGAGAGGGAATAATGAGATTTAGCAGCAGTTGGCAGATGACAGAGACTCCAAGTAAGGAGGGAATTGACAGAGATGGGAAGGGTTAAACAAAACCAAACACACAACATACATCACATCAACCGAACATGACTTTAAAAGTCAGACATGATACACAACTATGTACACACAACATATATAACACACAACATAATATGGTTATTCTCATCTGGTTAGAGATTATAGAGTTCTTGCCCAGGAAGCACAAAAGATGAGGCAGAGAAAAGCAGATCGAGGAGCACTTACACGGAATTTAAGAGAGTAGACAGGCTATGAGAACAGAAGGATGACTTATCATCTCAGAGTTAATTGGTAAGATCAGAAGAAGAGAGAGAACAGTTGGTAAAACCTTTAGTTAAGAAGAATCAATCGAGAGAAGAGTGTGCTTTCTAGGCTGACTCTGGAGCTGATTCAGCTCTGCTGAGATTGCGGCAGCTCGTCCGCCTGAAACTCTGCTACATAGAGCTTCTTGTCGATCACTTTTGGTACGGGCTTGATCTCTGTGCTTAGTTCCTTCTCGATGCTGTAGAGGTGGAACCTGTCGTCGTGTGTGATGAGATTTATGGCCAGTCCGAGGTGGCCAAATCTGCCTGATCGCCCAATTCTGTGTAAGTAAGTTTCGGCCGTTTTCGGGAAGTCAAAGTTGATGACCACATTCACTGCCTGGATGTCAATACCACGTGTGAGCAGGTCTGGGGGTTAGGAAATACAGATAGGCACTCATACACTAGTCTCGTACATGGCCATGAACTATGACATGAGCTTGTGAATAAAGAAAAATGAAAATATACACGTGGCAGTCTCGGGTTGAAAACGAACATTATTCCGTCACATATTTCTGTTGTGTCACTGCGTTAAAGCACGGTATCTCTGAACTCCTGTTAAGGGTGGGCTTTATTTGGGCTGCACAGAGGCCTTACAAGTTGAGAGATACAGCATTTGGAATGCAGTGATGTGATTGACAGGATAATGCTCGTGTCTACTACGGACTGCCACACATATATACCAACGTAGAGATTATGCTAGACTCACATGTATAGTAGCATTTTTGTAGTGAGATAAAATTGCTTCTAGGCTATTGTTTAAACTTGAGCATGTATATAATGAGTGGTTACGGCAGTTGCAAGGTACTGGAGGAGTCACCTCATACTATTGGTGTTGCAGAAATAGGGTTTGAGTTTCCCTTGTCGCTAGCCACTGATCAGTTGAATACCAGCTGCTCACTTATTAAAATTCATTGCAGATAATGGTAGCGCCACAAAGCTAGCCGGTAGCCACATAGTTCCAGTTACAATGTAGGGAAGCCAGTCACAGGAAACACATTTTGATAGTCACTACTAGTAACATGTACTGTATTTCTGCCAATCAGATGCTGCCCTCAAGAAGTCGCTGCCCTCGAACCGTAGCTGCACCTCCGAAAGTGCTGAACGAAATAGTCGCTATCGTTGTATTTAGTACTCAAATACAACGTAAACAAGGCTCAGGTCAGCCAAGAGCAGTGTAAAATACTTCACAATAATAGTTATCCAAGCTCCATCGTCTTCTACGAAGGGATTTGAGTCTGACTGAGGCTACCTACGAATCTTGTGGTGGCTTCGAGATCGCTTTGAGGCACGAAGGGCGATCGAAGAAAGCCAAGAAACGGATTAAAAATGCCCTTTGTGCATCGCTTTGTATCTAGCAAACTGTCTAGTGTAATAAACGCCGCCTTCAAATAGTTGCTTCCCTCAAATAGTAGCAGCAAAATGAAAGAATTAGTAGCTGCCATCTGATTGCAGAAATATAGTACTTTCCCTTGTAACTAACAAGGGAAAGACCAACCACTTGTAATTCCTGGAATTACATGCAAATGAGGTGACCTTTTAAGATTGCACCTGAGGTAGCCCAGCTGGGTTAAAATGACCCTCATGTTTTTGCAGTGTACATGTACTACACAAACATGTAGTTGGAAAGAGTTTTGGCTACTACTCACCTGTGCAGACAAGATTTCTGCACTCTCCATTGCGGAAGTCATGGAAGACCTTGTTTCTGTGGGCCTGGGCCATTCGGGAGTGGATGAAGAAGCAGGAGTAGCCCAGTTGTGTGATCTTCTTGGCCAGCAGCTCCACACACTGCACTGAGTTACAGAAGATGATGCTCTGGTTGATTTGTAGCTGGGGGAATTGAGGGAGGGAGAGAGGGAGGGTTGGATGGAGGGGTGGAGGGAGGGTGGGATGGAGGGAGGGAGGAAGGAAGGGAGGGAGGGAAGGAGAGAGGGAGGGAGGAAGGGAGGATGGATGGAGGTAGGAAGGGAGGGAGGGAGGGTTGGATCGACGGAGGAAGGGAGGGAGGGAGGGAGGGATGGATCGAGGGAGGAAGGGAGGGAGGGAGGGAGGGAAGGGAGGGAGGGAGGGAGGAAGGGTGGGTTGGATGGAGGGAGGGAGGGAGAGAGGGTGGGATGGAGGGAGGGAGGGAGGAAGGGAGGGTTCGATGAAGGGAGGGAGGAAGGGAGGAAGGGAGGGAGGGTTGGATGGAGGGAGGGAGGGTTAGATGGAGGGAGGGAGGGAGGGAGGGAGGGAGGGTTCAATAAAGGGAGGGAGGGTGGGAGGGAGGAAGAGGAGAATGGAGGGAGAATGGACAAAACGGTGGTTATACTGAGAAGGGCAGTGGTTATACTACAAGATGCTTTAATAATATTGTAAATCCGTATGCATAAAAAAACATCTGCCCTAAAGTAATTACCCCTTCAATGGCTGATTAGTCTACCTTTGAGAAGAGAGTGTTGAGGCAGTGGACCTTCTGTCTTTCCTCAACATAGGCATAGTACTGAGTGACCCCCTTGAGAGTCAGCTCATCCATCAGGTTGATGGTGTAGGGGTTGTGGCAGTGGCGTTCCTACGAGAGAAGAAAGGGACTCCATGACACAGGTGTACACATACATGTAGCACCTAGGAGTGCATTAGCCGCTGAAGGCTAGCCTCGTCCCCAGGCTCCCCTCCAACCAAAGAGTCAGAGAGGGTAGAAAAGAGCAACTGAAGACTTTTTCAAGCTTCTTGAAGAGTGGAGTGACCGTTCTGGCTGAAAGGAAAGCCAGAGGGTGAGTGTACAGCGACAAGCCTGTAGCTCTCAATGGTTAGCTAGCAGATATAAAGCATGCTAGGCTTTAGTTTAGCTACATTGTAGCTAGCAGTATAAATAAGCTATGTAGGAGCCTACAGAGCCTGAAACATTGCCGTAGTATACAGACCTACGCTCTTAAGACCGTAGCTTGCTTGCTGGGCTTAGGCGTATGCATTTAAATTCCAAAAATGCCTTCCAGCCATACTGCAAAGTTAACAGGTATATAAATCGTTAGTATGGCCAGAGATAGCGCATCAAAATATGCTCAGCTGTAATGCAGATTGAGTGGGACATCAGTATGGAAAAAGGATTCTGTTAACCGACCTTTAAGATTCCTAAAGACTTATGGGATTCATCTTAGGTCCATAGTGGCCATACCTACAGTGGTATTTAGATCTCTACAATTCATTTACAGTACCAAACGAGATTAGTGCAATAGGCTCCTTGAATTCTGGGGGTGTTTTCTGTAAATAGAACCTTTGCAACCATGTAGCTATATAAAAACTGTTTTTGAAAACTTGGTTTATTGTGACTTACCGTGGCATGCTGCCAGTAGTGAAGGAAGGTTTAAATTATCACTTTACTAGCTAAAACTCCAGTACCAACGAGAACACTGCTGATCCCACAAAGTCTCACACACACAATGATAAAGCATTTCCAAGTGCCTTGCAGAAAAATGAATGTGTTGACACTGTTATAGCTGACTACTCTTCCCAAGCTTCTGCATGCAGCTGCCTGTTCAGCCATGCGTATGTAGATTCCTTTACATCAAATCACGGAGCAGAAAATCGATGGAATTTTGTTGGGAAACTAGTGGCAGCTGGTGGGAGAGCAGTGGCCTGGCTCATGAGACTGGAGCAGTGTATGACCGGCTATAAAAGATTGAAGTGACTATAGGGAGCCGGTAAACAAACTGTTGAGTTTAACTACAGTAAGGGTTAGGGTTAGGCTAGAATTAGGGTAAGGCTAGGGCTGGGGTAGAGGCTATATAACTGTTGGGTTTAGAGTTAGCTGCGTTGTGTCAGTATCGTGCCATGGGCTAGTTCATGAGAGCACATGGGCATACTTCCCTGTACAAAACCAGCGTAAGCCACCAATTATCAGCCAGTATCTGTTATCAGCCAGTAGTATATGGAAGGCTTTCCTTAATGTGGAGTAAATAAACAGGGATGAACGGCCATTTTACTTCCGGTTGAGGATACCTGCACCCTGCAAGCCAATTATGCACTCTTTAACCATGTCAATAAAAATTGGTACAGCCACCATTCAAAATCCTGAAACAGCCAACTAATGGTGGTACTAAATCTCTCTCTCTCTTTCTTTGTAGCGGCTGCAAACATACACTGTATCTGAGAAATTCCCCAACTTCACATCTGATCCTGTTCCCAAACTAACCACACTCCTCCACTCTCACTATCATAATATTGCATCACCACGATTTAAAATAGTCTCAACCCTGGCTACACATGCAGGGGATGAAAAACAGATTGTAGTGGAGCATACCATATTGAAGTAGATAGGAGCCCTTCTCAGCTGCAGGCATTGGAACTGGCCGAGTACTCATGCCCATACTGTGCTTTCAGTCTGCCTGGGTACGAGACGTGAGACCAGTTCGCAGTAGGGTGGAGCTAGCTGCAGCCCCACCTACATACGGTCTGAGACTGCAGGCCTCCCCGTGCACGTGCCCCGCTTACACTAGGCGTTTAAACCGGTTTAGGATCCGTATATCGATATCACTGTGCCACTCGATTGATGAGGTGCACATATTAAACACCTGAGGGCGCATGCATAATGTATTTGAGAAAAATCGAGTCCATGTACCAGCTCAAAAATATCAACAGTGCATATTTCCAATGAAACAACAACAGCAAAAACAAACAAACATCCAATTCAGCTACTGTACTGGCCTTTCTATAAACTGGATAAAGTCCTCAGGTGATTCAAACTCTCTGAGAACACTAATAAATGTGTCATAGTTTGCCACGTTCAATTCGATCCTGGTAATAATGGCATCAATCATGGGTCTGATCCTCTCCGGAATTGCAATAGTTGTCACGAGTGCTTTCCACCGAATATCATCATTTATGAGGCCAGCAACTCGAAATTTGTCTGCCAATCGTTCTGGATTCACATTAGTAGAAAGAAAATGAACTATCTCATCACGTTTCAGAGACACTCGTTCAGCAACTCCAAGACCTGCATTGGAGAAACCATTCAAGCTAACGTTTCCTTCTCTAATGTTCACAGTAACTATTGTGAGAGTAAAGCTGTTTCTATACACAAAAAGGGAGCAAGGCCAAATATGGCCACAAAAGAAGTAAGGAAACAAAATAGCTAGTAGATACCAAAAATACGTTAATGCAAACCAAAGCATAAAGTATCTGGTTATTTCATCATAAAAACGGGGAAATGTGCACATAAAGCAGCCACTGAGGTAACCCTAGCTTGGTTAAAGGAATTGCTCAGTTTTTGCAATGATAAATACAGTGTTGATTAATTTTATTCACTTTGCTATATCCAGTCAGCACAATTTATATTGCTTTTGCATAGCTACACCTCCTAATACTGACTGCTAGTGTTTGGGAAAGTGACCTGAAACTGAAACACTGTAGTACAGAAGAAAGATCAAACATACTGGTAGAGGCAATTTTGCTGCCATGATTAGCAGATTGCTAAATTGTAGGTTTGCTCAATCCCAGTTAACTATGTAGTACCTCTGGTGGATATGGTAGTATGGTGTTGTATTACAGCTGGCTCCCCTTCATGAGTATCAGCCATCAGATGCTTATGCCCTACAGTAAAAGAGATCAACTTAATAATGCTACTAAAATGATACATGTGCTTCTATCTACTCAGCACAAATATATGTTGCTTTTGAATACCCCTGGCGCTGTCTAAATGCCACATAGCTCTTACACATTTCAAGGTGAATGCATACCTCATCTACTAACCTGGTATTGATTGAAGTTCTGTTTCCAGCCAAAACCTGTGCTTGTCCTGAAGATTTCCAAAGACGTCCGAATCCTTAGAACATATCCACCACTTTTGATCACTACTAATGGTTGCAAGATGCCAGCTACTGATGTCACAGGTACACAGAATTGCTGGAAGTGGCTTTGCATCTTCGTAGCTAAGCACATTGAATGCGCTCTCAAGCCCAGTAAAAACTGCATTCCTAACTAATTTGCAATGCTCATGAGAAGGTACACAGGCATGAATTTCAAAGAATTCGAATGAATCGAATACGATAACGCTGCCCGGGACACCTGGAATGATGAACTTGATGCAATTTCGAAAGAGGCACGTTGGATTTCCTGTTGTTTTGTCAACTTGAATCTTCCAAGGCCTTGGATAGTGATTCTCCGGTGAGAGCAGGAAGACTACAAGTGAGCACAGAATTCCAAGCTTCAGACCATCAGGGAAGTAGACAACCAGGGGAGCATACACTGAGTGACAAGAAGCACGGTGATCAAATGATTGACGGCGGTCAAGACTTTGAAGCAGAGCTGGCATAAAGTATTCTACCTCATTCAAATCAGCAAGGATCAGAAGCTCTTTGAATAGCTTAATGAGGTGTACAGGAGAGAAAACGCCTGGAATGTAATGCTTGGGAAACTTACCAAGCAGCTCTACTGTAACAAGACCAAAAGCTTCGAATTTACCCCACTCTGCTGAACAAGCCACACCTTCAGTTGGCTCACCCTTCATTTGGTGACTACGCTTCACCAGCTCTGACACTTTATCCAGGAGAACCTGGGGATTGCAAAAGACAAATTCCGGGAGGATGTTGGGGTAGTAAAAGATGATGTTGAGATCGTGGAGATACTCAAGTGCTGCCTCGAAGGACTCCTCATCGAAATGAAGCCTTAACGCTGCTGCAAAGCATTCCTCCTTTTTCAGCACATCTCTACCGTATTTTTGTGCCAACTCTTGCAGAGCCTGTTCCAAAGCATACCATCTCAGTGGGATCTTGTCTGGCTCTCTGGAGCACTGATTCATTATGACTTGACGGATTTCCTTGGCTACTCTTTTCTCGGCCTCTCCAGGACATCGAGCATTCAAGGGAAAGATGACCTGCTTCCTATTCTGACCGTAGTAGACGACTTGCTCGGGAAATACTGGCGCCAGAAGTTCGATTAACTTCTGGTTCTTAGCCTCTCTTGTTTCAGAACATTGCCCCTCTTTGTCGACATGTGTACCAACCACGATAATTTTGGGTGAACCCTCTCGAGAATCATGAGACATCATCGTTCGAACGCTGTGGTTCAGAATCTGCTGGTGTGTGACAGCTGTACGGTATGGCTTACCTACTAGCCTACTGTTCTCATCGAAGTACTCAACAAGTGGATACTCATCAAGACTCTCTGAAAGCTTCTGCACAAACATGCAAAGAGATGCACGCTTCAAGAATGCACGGAAGACTTCATGGAACTGTGGCTGTCCACCAGTATCCAAAAAGTAGACCCACTTGAATCGAGCGACACTAGTAGACACGACAGCCTTGTCTATCAAATTCACCAGCTCGTCTTCAGTACTAGAAGCTTCGGTCATTGCTGTAACATGTGTAGCCTCCTCTGTGACAGTGGCAGCCGTGCTGGGTGGTGAGGGAGCTTGTTGAGATTTGGATGATGTGCTTCGTTTGGAGGAGGGGGACCAGAAGCGCATGCGCCGCCAAATGGTGGACAGAATGGATGGACGTGGATTTAAGGTAGCTGTTGCAGAATTAGGATCGTCTTCTGGACTTTCTTGGTCTGTGCTAGCTACTTGTGTCATCGTAGCAGCTCGAATTGCCGCAGCAAGTTCTTCCTTCACTTCCTCAGGACCCATTATGAGCCATTCGCCATCTGCTTTCATATCCACACAAACTGCTCGTACTGGTCGCTCAGCCATATTTGTACTCACACGATTCACTGGTGGAGGCAATCCGAGGATCACAGCCTTGGAACAGGTTTTCCCGGCTCCTGCTGTACCAAAGAAGATCACCTTCATGTTGAATGCTTCTACGAAGCCATCTTTCATTGCTAGATGAAACAGTCGCCTTCCTGTAAAAGAGTTGAGAATAGGATTGCTGACATCTAAAACTTGCAAACAACTAGTAGTCATGATTTAATTGCCAAATTAACTGTTTTTTCATTTAGTGTCCTCATAAAATACACTAGTTTATCATTTGCTAGTCGTCAATTTTGTTTACACATTCTGAATGTATAAACTTGGTTAATTACCCTGAAGTGTAGAGTTCTAAATAATCTAGATTATGGCATTATAGCAGCCTACATATTACTATATCCACTGAAAGGTACACATTCTTGTCACAAGCAATTTCAAATTTGATGTTATGAAAGTAGGTAATAGAATGAGGTTATTATAGATACTGTGGGGGGGAAGTTTTCCAAAAAAAATGGATGCATTTCGGATCATGATCCATGGCACAGGCCTCACAAGTCTCATTCCCAGTCCACAAAAGAGCAGCCACATGTACATAGGACTAACCATGCACAGTACTATACAACATTATTCATAGGATGACTGAAGTAGACTATAGTGCTCTGGGAGGTGATGTTCTAACAATAGACAAAACAACCTTCAGGTTGCAGTTGCTAGGCCTCAGAATCTATGGTTGCCTGGCTAGAAGGTAGGCATGTTTGGCATTGGAATGGAAATAACACGGATAGTTGAATATATGATGTAGAGTACATAATTATGTTGTGCTTCAGATTTGCACTAACAATACAATTCATAAATTCGGTGCCTAAATTTCAGCAATATTACTATAGCCAGTGCAAGAAACGTAGGTACTAAATTATCAATAAAAATTATTTCTTATTATCTGACACACTCACATACACTAGCTGTAGTCATGAGAAGATTGCTATCACTTGTGATAACCAGACTGCATACCTGTGCCATAGAGTTTCCTGACTTCCTGCAAGATGTGGTGGCATTTCTCCTCCTCTTGTCCCAACCTATATAGAGCTTCTGTGACCACAGCCCACGATGGGGCTGGGTGGTTTTGTAGGAATGTGTTCACCATCGCTTCTTTGGCCTGGGCAGGGTCCGAGTGTTGCTGTTTGATTTGGTCTCGTTCAGAGCGGGGAATGTAGAGCAAACTACCGAGCCTATGCCAGTCTTCCACTTCTCTGAGAGCATTGCAGAGGTTGGTCTGCGTAAGTGTGGACTCTGAGTGGACAGGAAGTGGAAGGTACAAGGTGTGCTATATAGCTACATAAAATTACTATACCAATGGTCACTTACATATCCGAGAAAATTATGTTTTGTCTCCTGAAACCTAATTACATCGGAGCTCGAGCCTTTCAGTGGCAATACATACTAATTGTAATTCCATGCTAATTCCATGTAGCTATACAGTTAGCAATTATTACAGTAACAGTTTGACATACTAATTGTAATTCCATGTAGCTATACAGTTAGCAATTATGCAGTAACAGTTTGACACACTACACCCTTTCCATCACATACAACTACAGTAGGATTGAGGGAGGAGAAGCTAGGATTTGGGCCAAGCAAACAATTACTTATTTCATTCTTACTAGGCAATAATGATTACATGCATTTCTGTATGGTTGTAGGTGTCATAGTATCCTGAAGGCTATAGACTGTGTCTGTGAGATAGTTATCACTTCCCCAGCACCTAATTAGTTCTGTTCATGCATGAGATGATAGCTTCATGAAATAAGGCTAGACCTTTACCTCCACCCATTTGTGTGTGTGTGTGTGGGGGGGGGGGGGGGTTCTGGCTGGTGCAACCAGACTATATTATAGTGGTGTCTATTAGGGGAAAGGGTCTAGAGTAGCTGCCCATGATTAGCCTCATTCCCAGGTCTCTGTGCTCCGTGTGTGTTAAGTGCAAGTGAGTAAAGCTTGCTTCTCTTACTCATACTATGTAACACACACTGAGCATGGAGTCCTGGGAATGAGACTAGCCCATGACGTGGTCTCTGAAACAGGGCTACAAGCTACCAAGTACCATATACAGTTCCTAGCATGCACTAAAGAAGGTCATGAATGCAAGCCCATGGGACATGTACTTTAGTTACATCACAAACAGTATTAGCATATGTGAGTGTATGTAGAGCAGTCTGACTGGAGGGGAGGAGGCCATACATAGCGTGGCTACATAATATGTATGTATCAGTATACCAGAGGAGGTTGCTCTAGCAGTAATGTATAATAGACCATGTGTCGTTAGATCGAGACAAAATTAGTGTGAGGACAATAAAAAAGTATACATTCCATATTTGAAAGTATACATTCCATATTTGAAATTATTAGCTAAACATGATCTCAATCACTGAACAACAACCTCCCCAAGGATAGCTATAGCACTTGCAATCATGTACTGATAGTAGGTAATTCATAATGGGAATATTGTTGAGACTTCACTGATTATGCTCTTTTTTTTTAAGCTGCAGCATAGCATTTGTTAATTGTAATATTTTATACCTCTAAAGCCGATCACAACTGACTACAACCCTCTTCCAACACCACATCATTAGCTTTGGACCAGCCCCCACACATGTGATATGTACTGTGTGCCACAATAATATTTACTGGTACATGATCTACAATGGCAATGTAAACATTACATCATTCAGTCAACTTTAGTGCCCCAGTCCCTTGGGGAGGAGGGTGAGCAATTAGTACACATCATTCCTAATTGGACTGAAATACATACATGGATGTGGCTAAGTATCCCATCCATGGCTAGTGACTATAATCTCCACTCCTTTCCCCTTCGATAATGCCTAGCTACGTGTTTCCAGAAGTGGTGGAGGTATGAGTAGCTAATTAGAACCATTTAGTGGGTACTGGTTTTGTTTTCTGAGCCAGTGCTGAAAACGGTGATGCTCTAATAGAAATATACATTTGTGTGGGACACTGTTTTTGCTGATTACAGCAGCAAAAGTAGTAATAAAGGAATAGCCACTCAGAAATAATATGTCAGTAAAGCCTGTACTTTGTTATAGGTATACACTGCATGACCAGTGACATCATACCTGCTGGCCGCTGGACATATCTCTGAACATGTTGCAGTGCCTCTTGCTGTCCACGGTAGTGGAGCTGTCCTGCGAGATGACTCCAGGAGGCCCCAGGGACATAGCGCAGGTAGTATTCCACAACTTGTTGTTTGCTTTGTTCACTAGTGGGATAGGCACGTTCAATGTCGAACAGCATAGAGGAGTGACACTCCGAGGTAAATTACTGAAGACAATGCTAAATGGCAGTGTTGCTAGTGCTTGAGTCACCTTCTTGACGGTGAGGGTGGAGTCTGGAGGGAGAGCACAAGTAAGGGTACACAAATGTGTACAGTGACTTCAATTAGGTATGAAGACATTGATTAAATTTTATGCCATATATGGTATGCTACAGATCTGCAACAGAGATATTGCAACACCAATGGCCCAGATAAAGAACCAATCACTAGCCAGCGTAGGGTAATGATTTGCATATGTATTTATATTTTTGTAATTCAACATACTGAGCTATGGAGGCGGTATACTCTTGTATATGTTGGGGGGGGGGGGAGGTTGAGGACAGAATTAAGTCCCTGTCTGTGTTTAAGCTACTAGCAATTAAAAGGTATAGAAAGCCAGATAGCTTATTAATTAGAATCTATTCATGGATAGGTTACCCATTGCTCTGAAACATGCCACAGTTCTATGTTGCAGTGAAAGCTATCAGTGTTTTCTGCAGTGCTGTCCCATTCCCAGACTGCTAACCTTCAGTCTGTTATGAAACCATAGCACAGTTGAGCGCAAGTACCACTAGTCCCAAAACAGATACACGTACCCACAACAGATTGCCCAACTTTGCAGTATATTATCACTATGTAAGAGAATGCCAGCTGCCCATAGCTTGTGGCTGCATCAGACAGGGAAAGGCCAGAGATGTGGAGCCTGAGTAGTCCCTATATAACTAAACGGGCAATATTAATATTGGCTAGGGCCCTCAAAGAGACTGGTATGTAAACAAATACTGTGGAAAGGATATTAATTGGTCACTATAGCAGCAGTCTGCCTAGTCTCGTGCCCAGACCTCTATTCGCCAGCGGGCGAATAGAGGTCTGGGCACGAGACTACAGTCTGCCACTTCATGCTGGCTACCAGACAGACTACTGCAGCAGTTACTTAACAAAGAAGTACACAAACTAGTTCTTGAACTCAATAGCATTAGTAAATAAAATTGTACAATTACTGCTGCATTAGTCTCATACCCATACCCCTACACGGGGAAGTGTAGAGGTCTGGGTATGAGACTGTTGCTATATGGTGGCCTGTAGAAATAGCTAACAATGCAGTATATGTTGTTAATAATTTCAGAAGCTGGAGTGTGCATGCTTCTAGCCATTGTAAAGCCCCAATAGCCCACTCCTTAGTAAAGTCCTCCTCGTGGAAAATTAGGATGGCAGAAATATAGCTACAGCTCACTCGTCACTTAAAATTGCTTAAATCTGAGGCAGAATAGTGACTTGTACAAAACCTAAAATTTTAAATGTGAAGCTAGGATGTTATCACAAGTGGCGTATAGAGGGTACTGTCCAGCAGTTCTGCCAATAGTCACCAGATGTATTTTTCACTCCCCTCCTCCTGCATAAAACAAACCATCTGGCCCACAGACTATTAGCCTCATACCCTGGCCTGGGTACGACGCTACCTAATTCAACTAGGCAAAATTAATGAAGTCTTAAGCAAGTAAAGAAAATCCTATTTCAGACCCCCACTCTGGGCAGCTTAGCTTCCCGTGCAACTATACACACATCATTTATGCATATACTCAGCTGCATTAATTGTTGTACTATATGGAACTCTATACAGCTACAGCTGAGAGCCCACCCACCACTTTAACGAGAGCCGAGAAGGGGTGGAAAAGGGCCCCAAATATGAGACTCAATTAGGCCTTGAGCTGGCTTAGCCCACTAATATTGGCTAGGGCCCTCTGGTATGGTAACTAATAACTCTTAGTACAGTAATATCAGCTAGGGCCCTCAAGTAGCAGCTGTATATAGAGTCCTACTCACAATTAATTAATTCTTAGTGAGTACTGTAATATTGCCTAGGGCCCACAAGAGACTGGTATGTAAACAAATGCTGTGGAAATAATATTCATTGGTCACTATAGCAACGGTCTGCCACCACATGCTTTGCTATACACCAGACAGACTACTGCAGCAGGTGATTAGTAAAGAAAGAGTTCTTGAATTCAGTAATGGTCTCATACCCATACCTCTACATGGGCCCAGGAAAAGTAGTGGTCTGGGTATGAGACTACTGCTACAGATAGTCGGTGTGGATGCAATAGCTAACATTGCCGTATATGTTGTTAATTAATTTTAAAAGCTGGGGTGTGCATACTTCTAGCCATTGTAAAGCCCCAAGAGCCCACTCCTGAGTAAAGTCCTCCTCATGGGAAGGTAGAATGGTAGAAATAGCTATTCAATTAAAAATCTGAGGTGGAGTATTGACCAGTACAGAAGCTAATTATTAATTAATTATGACTGAGGATCTTATCACAAGTAGTGTATAGAGGGTAATATCCAGCAGACATAACAACATTCTGCCACCAGATGTATTTATCACTCCCCCTCATCCTGCATAAAACAAATCATCTGGCCCACAGACTATACACTGTTACCTGAGCTAGACTTGAAAAGTGGTACTAGCATTGGCAGCAGTGTGCTCACTCACTTGTTATCACTACTGACCTCAGTTTCATGCATTTATGCACATGTGCAAGATCGTACTAATGATTACTAATTCTGAAAAGTGGTACATGGGACTCACTGCACAATGCAGACCCAATGAGTGCACCCTTGACCTTTCAGCTTGTAAGGTATTAATTGGCTTACAGTAAACAATAGGACAATGCTGTGGTATTCAATCCAGCGATTCCAGCCACTCTCCCAGGAACGGTACATAGCTGCAGCACCTAAAGTTTGTCATGGTTGTAAAATCCATGCAATGTTCCCTTCTTTGTTACTGTAGCTATAGCTAACCAGAACATTTGTGACTGTGCTACACAATATTCTTTCACAGTGAAAGTGTGTGGACAGTCTCGTGCCCAGACCTTGGCCCCTCCCCATTGCAGGGGGTGGAGCCAAGGTCTGGGCACACACTACAGAGTTTCACATGAAGAGAGTACATTTAGACCATTTCGTTTTCTATACTGTAAACAAAAACAGATTATTCATCTAATGAGAAATGAAAATGATGGTTAGCTACATAACAGTAAAGTGGGTTGGGTCACATGGCCCCTTGTAGACTTATGGCTTCACACAACTAGTCCATTCAAAAACAGCTTTAGGGGCATTATAAGCTAACCCATTGAAGTGAAGAGCTCAAATGAGAATATATTGTAGACTGTACTGGGTTACAGGTTTTCAATCCATCTTGAAACCTAATCTGTAAACTTTGGCAATGGAGTCCAAAAGAGCCGATTATGAAGTACCAAATAGTAATGAACAGCTTTGCCACACCCCTCCATTATTAATTCTAAACCATTTCCTGGGGCGTTTTTATACAAACTACAACCCCAAAATTAAAAAAAAAATTTGTAGCTACATGTGGAGCACTGTAGTTAGTGATCAGCTAACTGAGATCACAATAAGACAGTCTCATTCCAAGATTGCTTCCAGATCTGGAATGTGACTCAGACATTCACCTGACAGTATCATCAGTATAATATAACAGTGGGTGTGGTATTGTCCTATACATATACTGGGTAATACAAACTGTGTTGACTACCTGTCAGGGGTTCAGCGTAGTGACGGATGGAGTCAGCAATTGCTTTCTCTCCTATCCCATCCAAAGCCCGCAGTAGTCGTCGCCAACTGGGGAAGGGGTCATTCTCCATCCAGTAGGTTATGACGGCCTTCTTTCTCTCACTGGGACTAAGTTGGCTGATATCGTCAAGTCTTGACTTAGAAATCCAAAGCTTCTCACCAAGTGTCCTCCAGTTCCGTACCCCCTCCACCACCCTAAGAGCTCCATCAACAGTCAGTTTAGGAGCTGTAGTAGGACAGAAGACACACACCATGGCACTCACTGTCACTATACCTGACAAGAGCACAAACTGTCATGGAGCTGTGTCCAATGTAGTTAGAACTCACATACTTATTAATATGGCTATTTTACATCCTTATATACCAAGTGCATCTTGTCGTTTGTATATTTTTAGCAATTACTAGCCTATTCTACATCCCCTTTCGTTGTTTTAATTGGCAGGTCTCTCCCCGGGTTCCCCCAACCCCAAAGAAACTAAGTGATTTTAAACTCCGAATATCGTAGATACTGATCCCGAAACGCCTGCTAGTCGATATCCGCAACGTGATCGGCGACCTCCGGACAGGTTCATGTAGGTTACCCTCATTGACTATCTTATATGGCTATTTATATCCTCACACACCCTCCCACCTATTAACAGGTTTAGTGGAAGGCCAAAAAAAAATCTAATTATTGTTAAAACTGTGAGCTCACTCCAGATCTGATCCCAATTCTAATTTCATTACTGATTATAATTATTGAGAAAAGGGTTGTATGGATATGGGGGTGGAAATATCCCATATCAAAGTCAGCAAATATTTGTCTCATTTGTACATAGGAACGTAATTTCGATTGGGGGGGGGGGGGGGGGGACTGACGAAGCAACTAGGTGGTCTGGGGGTATGCCCCCTCCAGATAATTTTTGTAAATTTAGATGTGCTGAAGTTGATTCTGGTTATTTCTGGAACATCATTCCATTAAGCCAGGAACAGTATTTGCATTTAGTGACTGGGAGCCACGACCCAGTAGCAGATGCCTCCAGTCAGAATATCATGTCGTTTTAAAAAGATCCATCATAATCATCCCAGCGACATCCACCCACAAGAAACAATGTATTAGCTAGTACCGCGTGAAGTTTAAAATTTCTATTTTAATTTTACACAAAACGCTATAATTATGAACATACGTGTTTGGCTATATCGATCCCATACCAAACACTGAAATGGGATTTATCTGGGAGCTTATGAGTACCGCAAGAAGCGTATATAAATGCCTGCCTATATGTATCCCTGTTGGACTTTCATAAGCTCTACTCAACCAAACTGTTAAAATTGAAGCTTTAAGCATTTCAGTCCTGACATCAACCCAGGTGTAGAAGTTATTCCAGAATACTGTTTCTGTTTCCAATTTATTATTTATAGCAGATCAGATTCTTGCTTTTTGACTTTTGCAGAATTTGTCATATAGCTATCAGTCATACATTTACCCCCACAGACAAGCGTAATTTTCCCCCCATAATCTCATACAACCTAGAGATGTACATCCTATCATAGATTATGAGGCACTCGCAGCATAGAGAAATTATTAGTCTCTCTGAAGTATTTATAGAGCTCCACCCCCTTTTCACCCTGCTATCATCCCGTATAAACGCTGGAAATCCACTAGCACGGGCTGTAGTGTTTTGGAAGTACAGCCAACTGAGTCTCCCCAACACTCTATAGCTCACCCTTCTTAGCTCTGGCCTCGCTCTTGGGAGCCGCTGCCATTCTTCCCGAGCAGGAGGGTGGGGAGGGGTACGCTTAGGTTTCTACAAAGCTCGAACGAATTCTTTCTTCGGAGCACTAGTACTGATCTTTGTAGTTCAAAACTCGACACAGGAGATATACTAGTAACTTGACTATAGTAAAAGGGAAAGTTGCTGAGGGCCGCACCCAAATATGACCAAAAAAGCGGAAAGACTTCCTCCTCCTCCGTAAAAAGAGGTGGGGCTCGCTCGTTCGTTTCAGCCACACCTCCAAATGTGTTGCAGCCTAAATGTAGAGCTGTCTAGCTGGATCAGCCACACCTCCAAAAGCCATATCATAATACAATCACGCAGTCCAGATTGCCACTACCTGAACACAGTTAAGATTCTGGGCCTTCTGGCGTAGACTACTTGCTGCTTTTAACGTGGTAGTGTCACATGGAATGGCATAGCTGGGTTCCGTTGGGAGAAGAGTATTGCCCCGGTTAGCCAGACCACTCTGGTTCTGAGACCTTCATACAGACTGAGCTGTCCATGCAACCCTTGATTTCAGGAAATTCCACTTTTTCTAGATCTTTCTGTGAGCTCCCTTCTTCTAACCCTCCTGCATACTTATAATATTGTTGTTTTTTGCTATGGTTTTTATAAAAATAAATTTTAAGAATAAATACAGATCATAATTACACAGTATCATAATTTAATTCTTTGGAGGTGTAACTGGAGAGAAAAAAAGAAGAAATGGAATAGGAAAGTTGGATTTTGGAATGGAATGTGAAAGATATGAGTGAAAAGTACAGCAGAAATCAGAAGTTGGTGCAGGAATTGAAACAAGTGGGATAATGAAAGGTCACAGCAAGACAGGTCAAACAAGGTGAAAGATACAGCATTGCCAACACTGCAAGTATGGAGGCAGTACTGCTTACTTGTACAAGTTCCGTGAGGATTTTAGGGCCAGCTCTCTGCACAGTTGGAAGTACGATCATGGCTGTGTGCGTGAGTGTGTAAAAACAATACATCAAGAGCCCGATGGTCATCACTGTTAAGCCTTCTCATAGGTCTCACAGGATTACTGGGTGCTTATAAATTACTGCCTCCCCCTCCCCCCAGAAAAACACAGGTACCAAGCTATCACTGCAGCAGTACCTATCAGCTTAAGAAGTAAGTACTGTCAGACTGTGTGTGACTGTGTAGTATACGTACGTAGGCCAGGTAAGGCCACACAAATTTAATTTAATAAAGCTCCTCGGATATATCGAGAGGGAAATACGGGCTGGAGTTCGTGGCATTCTCAATTACATACATGTATTGATTGCTGATAAATTACATATTTTGCAAGTCTGAGCTGAGATAGAACCACATGTGGACCAGAAAGAGGAAATTAACTTTGTGTGGCCTAAGAGACGTAGACAAAAATTTGGCTTGGAAATTGTTGGACACATGTCTCAGCACATTTCTCTGCTAGTTTAAATTTTGGTCTGCCATTAACCAACATCATTGAATATCCCTCTTTAACTCCAGGCATGGGGCTTGGGAATGGGACTGGGCTGGTCCAGCGGTGCCAAGAAGACAACAGGGATACAACAGGACCCTTATAGGAACTAGCCACACACAATACAAAGCTGACATGTGCTGAGTTGTGTCAAGAATTTTTTCTGAACATACTTTGAATGTTGTTTCTTGTATCTGTGAATATGTACTGTCAATTAGTACTGCATGATAAACTTACACAGCCCAAGGAAATAAGACTATACGTAGCACGGGAGAAGATGACATCATCAGCTACAGCTAGCTATGAAGAATAAATCAGCTCATGTCCTCTTGAGATGATTACTGCATGTACAGCCGTGAGTCATACAAGACACTCGGAAATCACTGGGCTCTATACCACACAAAACCTCCAGATAGGTCCTGGTTTCGAGAATTAATGCCCCTCTACTTTCTCTTCATGGTGGTTGCCAACCACCTACGTGTAGCTTAAGATTATACCTGTTCCAAAAGAAAACAGATGAGGTAATGAATCTTGACACTTACACTACTTGCTCTGTGAGGTTGACATTCCTCACTACATGTACTTGTTTTGTTTTTATAGTCCAATGACTGATTGTTGCTATGGAGATTAGCTACATATACGTACACCTGTCTACTGGTTACTCAATAGAGGCTACATGTACCTACATACCTTGCCAGAGGGGGTGAGTCAGTGCTCGATAGCAGATTACGTCACTGTTAACTACATACTTTTAGCGATTATGCGTGCTACAGATGCAGCAGTGACTTCTGTGGTAGGTCACCTCAGCAATTACATTCACCATTTGTGCTGGCGAGGCTGACATTCCACTAAATTCACTACTTGCATGTTTTTCTCTGTTGCCCCAATGACTGGATGTCACCACGGAGCTACCTCCACCGTGGGAAATAGAAGCTGAGGCGGGGAGGCCTGGGTACAAGGCTAACCCCCTCACCTCTGGGCCCCTATAACAGAGTTGGGCTGTTCTCAGCTCACCCCTCTATAGGAGGACACACGGCTCACCTCCCACTTTCCAAGGAATGAGGTAGTATAGTAGAGCCCACAGTGAATAGAAAGAACCCATTTGCAGTTATTCAGAAACAAAATAATATATCCTAGCAGAGAGCTTGCTTGCAGTCCCTCAAAATACCATGTAGTTAGAACCCACTTCCAAGGGTTTATTGAAGAAGCATACGGAACAATACCGAGGTGAAACCGAGGCAGTATTGCTGCATGGATATCCAATAATCCCTTGAAGGTGGGTTAATTATAGCTGGCTTGCACCCTAGCACCAGTGTAACTGCAGTAGCTACATTGTATGCTCCACAGGTACACACTGTCTTATACATGCGTTCAATTGCCGAGTGGTCCAGCTGATGGCAGAACCGGCTTTGCATGGATTCTTCGGGCCATAGGAGACTGAAGTCTGTCCAAGGAGCGCCCCAAACCATGTATGGCTAGGTTAGTCACTATTAACGGTTGTCTAAGTGTGGCCAGGATCAAACTAAGTAAGCAAACGGGTACATTGTAGCCAGCTCGGCTTACTAGAGACTACATGTGTATTTCTGTGCTAGTGGCAATACACATATGACCCTGACTGTCTGGGAGACTGTGTACATTGCACTGTACTAAAACTCAAGACTTCACTGTCTGGCTAGATTTTACTGGAGAATACACATATACCCATTTCTGGGAAATACATGACTTCTCTTGGGAAGTATCAGCCTCGTCCCCAGACCACTCCACCCCCGACTGCGTGGCTTGGGAATGAGGCTAAGAAAATATATGAGAGACTGTCCATGTCAGTACTTTGATCCAAATAAGGGCCCACCCCCCTTCACTATCCCCATGAATAGTAAGAGCCAATGTACACTTATTTGAGGCTAGTAAGTCGGAAAGAAAACAATGTCTTGGCAGACAGCTTGCATGTATTCCTTTAAAATAACCCTTCTACAAGATACTTGATATACGGTATCAAAAACCAACAGCTGCATGTCTGCATTGGACAAGCTAGGCCAGTAAGTAGCTACCTAATTAGGAGATAAAGAATGCGGACTTATGGTTGTGAGGACAGCTGTCTGGGAAGAGCACTTCTAGAGTCGCAGGATGAAGTAAGGTGATCTCAACTACAAACGTAGTGTAGGGTACAAACTTCCCATGTCTCTTGTTCATGCATCCTCCCTTTTCTAGGCACGATGATCTCCTAGCAACTAACAACAGGGTGTATTACTTCCTTATACACAGACCAGGGCTAACAATAATCTCTTGAACATAATACTAACAAACCACTGAAAAGGGCCGGTCAAGATCTTGACCAGCTGTCACAGTTGTGACTATAGAGTCTATGGGAGTGACCCCGCCTTGAGATCACTACACAGTTTATGAACCTCCTGAGGTTCAGCTCCGAACGAGGTGGCAGACATCAGCCGCCTCAGTGGAGTCCCTTGCAAGAGCCTATAAAAGCTACCTTTGTCTCAGAGTGTTATCCTGCTTTGAATCTATCTATACATACCACACTTCCTAGTGCATGCACCATATTCTAGAGTAATCTCTTACTTAGTCTATAACAGTGCCTGGGAAAAGGCAGGATACATGAGCAGGAGGTAAGGGAGATTGCTACCTTTGTAACTTATAACACTTATCCCACTGTTCATTAACATGACAACATTTATACAGTCAGGTACTGTTCTAGGACTATCACCTTTGGATGCACTAATAGTAGCAGCTGCACTTGTTAAGGGTCTGTTACTGTTGGTTACTGGATGTCATAGCTTGTATCACTGAAATACTCGTACAATTACAATTACAGTTGTAGTTCACCGACATTGAGGAAAGGAAGCGAATCAATACTTTTTGCAGGTATTGCAGCCATCTTTCGATGAGCCCTCGCCTATGCATCACGTCAAAAGTTAAATCACATGAAAGATACCAGACTCTCCCCGCTTGTCCCTCACTCGCTTGGTTACGTAATGTGCATGAGTGGGGGAGCCTAGGTATGAGGCTATTGGAAGAGTGGGTTGGATCTCAGTCCCAGATCTGATCCAATCTGCACTCATTCCCATACCCATATCAGAAACTGTCTGTAGTCTTGCAGTAGCTTTAGTCTCACTGATCCTCTGACAGTACGGGGATGTTGGAGAGGTAGCCCTGGTCCCAGTACCGCTCCACCTGAGCTGTGGAGAGCTCGTGTCCGCTCCACTCACTGGAACACTATACATGGGTGAAGAAAGAACCAGACTTCAGCTTTCCGGGAGTGCCATTGAGACTGACTGGTCAGCCTGGAGTGCTACACTTGATGAGGCCAAGAAAGGTCAAAAATTAGGTTGCAGTTATGATGTACTGCACTGGCCCCATGCACAATTTACTGTAGAAAATGGAGCATACCCTAGTGCCAGCTTTGACCGTTTAATGTGTTCTCAGTGTGTATGTCATGTATGTGTGCAATTAGCTTTAAAGGCCGAATGCTAGCATTTATGAGTGGGCCACCAACCTTGACCTCCTCTACCAAACAGGCAGGCGTCTGGGCACGAGACTAGAATAGAACCGGATACAGTATGAATGCAGAAAGATATGCACTTATTAATCTGCATGTTTAGTTTTTATCCGTCTGCAAGCTGGATGCAGAATACTGGATCCAAGTACCTTTGCACAGTGAAGATCATGCATTAATTCACCAACAATTATTATGTGGAATACTGGTTATGCTGTCTACAGGGGTTATGCAATAGAGGTATAATGTAGGGGATATCACGTATTAGAACATGTGCTGAGCCACCATTATAGCTACTAGCCTGATATTATAAACCCATGCAAGCTTGTCTGCAATTCAAGTCCTCCTGGACTAAAGGAACAACATTGTCACAATCGAAGGCCATGACCACTCTCATACACTCCAGCTATAGAAGTTGGCTATAGCTAGCCTGTACAGCAGCTGAATGAGCTGGTAGACTAGTGCTCACACTGGCCCCCATTGAAAAGGAGACTGTGTTGTTGTTGTGGTCAATGCACTAAAAAAATCTAGTATCTTATTTGTTCTCAAGCAGACAGTCCATGCAAGTAGCTCAAATTCTATCAATAATACTTTAGAGTGCCAGTGTTTTAACATGTGACTGAAGCACTGAAGTGTAGAACAGACTCCATCCATAGTTATACGTACTGACGAGTAGTGAGTTGTTGCACATGAAATAGCAGCCTGCATATCATGGGATGGAGCTGCCTGCATGCTATGATGAAATTCTCATAATATGTCTTCACCAGATATACTTGAATGCAAACATGCATGCAGTCTCAAGCTCATTTCCAGCAACTCCCCCACAGCCAGCTGCAGTCTGTATGGTGCAGGCCCAACACAATAGGTCTGCATTGTACAGACCCTACGTAATGTAATATTACAGCATGTGATCGAAGAAAAACTAAACTGCATATGTACACACATGGCATGTTCATATATAGAATGTTATGGATAATAATTTGTACACACATACATATAGCTTAGACTTCCAGTGATACATACTGCAAAGAAAGATGGGTGAGAATAAAATAAAGAAACTTAAAGTGTAGCTAAAATTATTGGGATGATACAATAACATTTGCATGGTGCAGAAAAAGCTATTAGTTGTCCTGCTGTGCAATACTCTTGTCCTTACTGATGTCATTGGCAAGTCCAGTTTGTCCAATTCTTGGATGTCTCAGGGCCCTCACCAGTGTCTCCCAGGTGGGCAGCCCCCTTCGCTCCACAAAGTCTTTCTTTCTTATCCAGCCAGCAATAACATCATCTAGGAATGTCTTTGAGTCCTCCATGGCCTTTACCCTAGTTTGGCTCAGTCCCAGCACCATACCCAGATTGTAGATGTCAGCTTTATCCAGGTGGAAGAGGTAGTCTGTGATCTCCATGATGTCACCATCATCTGGTATTGAGAATAAAGATATCTCTGAACTAAACAAAAAAATCCTTCCCAGCGTGTGTATATCAGTCAAGTATTCTACATTCATGCATGCATACATGCATGCATGAAAACTTAAAGGCATCTTAATCGTTATATATGTACATGCGGTTTCTCACCCAGTAGGGTAAGCCCAGTAGGTCCAAAAGACTGTTCACTGCCAGACGAAGGGGAAGTGGTCAAAGGGATGGAACCTGCCCATGGAGAGAGGAAGGTATTTTGAAGTTGTCAGTTAAAATATACATATTTAGCTATAATACAGCTATCAGTATAAGTATTCACTCCTAATGTAATATACACTCCAAATCTGGGGCTCCTCTCATATGGCAAATGCCAAAAGCTGTGTTTGCTTTATGCAGTGTTACCGATTAGCTGTGTGCTATTCTCTATTGTGACTATAATTGCAGACAACATACTTTGAGGGGCTACTTCTTCACCAGCACGTCCAAGCCACATGATGTGTTTCCCTTGAAGAGCGCCATATTTTGTGGAGACTTTGGAACAGATCCAGTGGCATTTTGTGTCTGAGAGAGTTGCAGAATGACGACTACCAAGTTTGCAAGGGCAAATGATGGCATGAACCGGCCTTGAATTATTGTATCCGATAACAGTGGACGCTCTCTCGATACCTTCGAATATCGTATCGCGAACTAAGTGGGCACAGTACTGGGTGAAGCTCTGTAGGTGCATGAATATGTGCCTCAAAGAAGCTAAATGTATCAATTAAGCAAACACTACCGGGGTATCCAGGGATGGAAAACTCAACACAATTTCTGAACAGGCACTCTGGAGCTCCTGATGTTGAAAGACGCAACTTCCAAGCTTTTGGACGACAATTTGCATTAGAAAGCAAATATGTGATTAGGGAGCAGAACATACCGAGCAGTGCACAATGGGGGAACTGTACAATCAGGGGAGTAATGGTGGAGGACTCAGTAGCAGTAGCTGTGGATTCCGAAGTAGTGGCAGAGGATGCAAGGGCAGTGGTGGAAGACTCAGAAGCATTGGCTGTGGACTCGGAAGCAGTGACTGTATATTCAGAAGCTCGGTGCTTGTTAACCTCTTTACGATCCAGATTTTGAAGAAGGGAAGGCATGAAGAAGTCAGAGTCATTCAAATCTGCCACTAGCAGGAGTACCTTGAATAGCTTTATTAGCTCAGTGGCAGTGAAGATGTCTGGGATGTAATGGCTCTCAAACTCACCAAGAAACTCGGCAGTGACAAGGCCATAGTCTTGGAACTTCTGCCACTCACCTTTGAAAGCTACACCTGCTTTTGGTTCCACCTTCAGCTGGTGACTATATCTTACCAGCTCTGTCGCTTTGTCGAGAAGCACCTGAGTATCAGTAAACACTACTTCTGGGAGTACGTTACGGTAGTACGAGAGGATATTTAATCCATTGAGATGCTCAAGTGCAGCCATAAAGGACTTCTCGTCAAGGTGGAGCTGTAAAGCAGCAGCAAAGCATTCTTCTCTAGTGAGCACTACCCTTCCCTGCCTCCGTGCCATCTCCTGAAGCGCCTGCTCGAGAACATACCAACAAAGCGGAATCTTGTCAGGGACGTGACTACCCTTGCACATTATCAATTCTCGGATCTGTTTTGCGAGTTGATGCTCAGCCTCACCTGGTTCTTTGGCATTTATGGGGAAAATAACCTGCTTTCGATCCTGGCCATAGTAGATAATATCGTCTCGAAAGCTGGGCTGCAATACATCAAGAAGCTTTTGGTTTTTAGCCTCTCTCGTTTCAGAGCACGTGTGCTCAAGATCTGCGTGAGTGCCTAAGATCAAAATTTTGGGAGCTTTACCTTTTCCTGCCTTGGAGCGGTGTGAATGCATTGTTCGAGTGCAGTGCTGAAAGATCTGCTCGTTCGTGTAAGTTGATCGATACGGTTTGCCAACAAGCTGACTCTTGTTGTCGTAGTACTCCACTAAAGGATATTCATCGAGCCGCTCAGAAAGCTTCTGGACATAGATGCAAATGGAGGCTCCTTTTAGGAAAACGGGAAGTATTTCATGGAACTGAGGCTGTCCACCACTGTCCACAAAGTACACCCATTCGAATCGTGGAATTTCCCCACCAGCTTTAGTTTTGTCGATCAGCTTAAGAAGCTTTTCTTCTACACTAGAAGCCAAGGGAAGGGTTCTGACCTTGGCAGATGTAGCCTCTTCCTGATGGGTAGACGCAGTGTCTTGGAACAGCTGGTCAGACTTTCGAGCTGAAGTAGGCAGCTGTTGTGGAATTGTTGTGGATGTACGCGTATTTGCTGAAGCAATTTGCGCTGTTTTGTCGTCTGCTGTGGTAGCAATTGGCTCTACTTCAACTGGCGTGGGAAGCTCGATTCCAAGTGACTGAATGATTTTGGCGATTGCGTCCTGAATGCTTTCTTCTGTGAGGACTTCCCAATTGGATTCCTGAGCTTGTGCACGGGACAGTTTCACCGGTCGTTGAGCGACGGGGGTGCTTACACGATGCTGTGGTGGATCACGACCAAGAATCACCTCCGTTGAACACGTCTTACCGGAGCCGGCTGCCCCGGTTATTATCACTTTCACGGCCACGGTCTCTACGTAGCCTTGCTTCATAGCTTCATTCAAAAAGCCGCTTTGACTCCTCGCTACCTGCAGCAGAAAAAAAAGGTTTAGATCACTATTTGGAGAGTTACATCACTAATACAAAAACATCCATGTGTTAGGGTTTATATCAAAATGTACCATTTTTTCAAGAGCTGGACTTCAGACTTTTGATAATCACTACATGGTAATTTCTGCAGTGAGACTTTCTTGTTGAATGCCATACTTTTTCCACAATGTGTGTGTTAAAAAATAAGGAAGTTTGAAGAATCTGTATAGCCAACTGACAATATATGTGCAGACTTTGCAACCTTTGCTTCTTATAAATTTCATTAGCGTATGTGCTCACTGTCTTGTAATTGTGGATGTATGGCATGGTGTACTAGGGCTGTCAGTAGCCTCGTACCCAGCCGTCCCAGCTTTTTTCGCTTCCAGTAAGCTTTTTCTTACTATAAGCGAAAAAAAAAGCTGGGGCAGCTGGGGTACGAGACTAGGCTATCAGTATATATACTGTATCAGTTGGCCAGTCAAGTGTGTTGCTGTTGCTATCACAATCCCATGAATAATGTTATTTTACATGGGCATGTACAAACTAATTAAAGATGGTTTGGAATGCAGTACTGTGGTGAATACATACTTTAGTTTTGCTAATTAATAGCAAGCACATGCATGCAAGTCATAAGGTTCTGCACATACAGCTATTGTTAATTCATTGTATAAAGTCTACTTCACATAGCATACAAGCTCATGTACCGCAGGTTATATAATTGCACACATAAGTTACTCACTCAAAGGCATTCTGAATGTAGACTTGGTTAATTTCCTTCACGTGTGAGGTTCTAAATAATCTTGATGACATACTTTGGTCTCTCTTATTATGGCACCATAGCAGCCTACATATTATTGTAGCCTGTGAAATGGTTAACTACTGAAGCATTGAAAAAAGCTGACAGTAACTGCATTAACTAAAATGGTCAGATTCAGCACAAGCCTCATTTCTAGGCTCTCCTGCATGTGAAAACAGCTAGTAGGGAAGTGAAGCATGGGAGAGGGCAGCATGGGAATGAGGCTATATCCATGTTGAGTTCAGGCCTGAGCCTATCAAATTAATATCTGGAATGTGTCAATAGTACACATTCTTGTCACACGCAACTTCATATTTGATGATCTGAAAGTAGGTAATAGAATGAGGTTATTAGATATTTTTGGGGGGAAGTTTTCCAAAAAAAAATGGATGCATTTCGGAACATGATCCATGGCACAGGCCTCACAAGTCTCATTCCCAGTCCACAAAATAGCAGCCACATGTACATAGGACTAACCATGTACAGTACTATACAACATTATTCATAGGATGACTGTTGAGCCCACAAACCGAGACCATACCAGTTTTTCACATCTCTGAGGGCATTGCAGAGGTTGGTCTGCGTAAGTGTGGACTCTGAGTGGACAGGAAGTGGAAGGTACAAGGTGTGCTATATAGCTACATAAAATTACTATACCTATGGTCACTTACATATCCCAGAAAATTATGTTTTGTCTCCTGAAACCTAATTACATCGGAGCTCGAGCCCTTCAGTGGCAATACATACTAAATGCAATTCCATGTAGCTATACAGTTAGCAATTATACAGTAACAGTTTGACACACCACACCCTTTCCATCACATACAACTACAGTAGGATTGAGGGAGAGAAGCTAAGGGTTTGGGCCAAGCAAACAATTACTTATTTCATTCTTACTGATTACATGCATTTCTGTATGGCTGTAGGTGTCATAGTATCCTGAAAGCTATAGACTGTGCCTGTGAGATAGTTATCACTTCCTCAGCACCTAATTAGTTCTGTTCATGCGTACGCTTCATGCTAGACCTTTACCTCCCACATTTGTGTGCGTGTGTGTCTGTGTGTCTGTCTGTGTGTGTGTGTGGGGGGGGGGGGGGGGGTTCTGGCTGTTTGTAATGGGTGAAACCAGACTATATATTGGTGTCTATAAGGGGAAAAAGGCAAAACCAGACTACACTGTTTGTGGCAATCACACAAACAGTGGAAACATGTAAGCACTTCCTGCATTCCTGAGTACAAGGTCAACTGTCATAATCAATTGCCAGCTGTCTCTAATTTTCCAGAGTAGATTAGAGTAGCTGCCCATGATTACCGTCATTCCCAGGTCTCTGTGCTCCATGTGTGTGTAAAGTGCAAGTGAGTAAAGCTTGCTTCTCTTACTCATATATAACACACACTGAGCATGGAATCCTGGGAATGAGACTAGTCCATTATGTGGCCTCTGAAAACAGGGCTACATCTACTAAGTACCATATACAGTTTCTAGCATGCATTAAAGAAGGTCATGAATGCAAGCCCATGGGACATGTACTTTAGTTACATCACAAACAGTATTAGCATATGTGAGTGTATGTAGAGCAGTCTGACAGGAGGGGAGGAGGCCATACATAGAGTGGCTACATAATATGTATGTATCAGTATACCAGAGGAGGTTGCTCTAGCAGTAATGTATAATAAAAAAGTATACATTCCATATTTGAAAGTATACATTCCAAATTATTAGCTAAACAAGATCTCAATCACTGAACAACAACCTCCCCAAGGATAGCTACAGCACTTGCAATCATGTACTGATAGTAGGTATTCATAATGGGAATATTGTTGAGACTTCACTGATTATGCTCTTTTTGTTTTAAGTCGCAAAATCAAGGAAGAAGTTAGATAGTTGGAATGAGGTGATAGAAAAGGCTAATAAAGATTTTGATGTAAACAAGAAGGAATTTTGGGCATTTGTTGGCAGGACTTCAAAGGGTAGTCGTAAGAGCATTGCTTCATTAAGGAGTAGTTCAGGTTCATGCGTAACCAGTACAAAGGGGAAGCTTGAAGTTCTACATGAGCATTACGGTAAGCTGGGTACAGCATCAGTAGATGATCAGTTTGATGATAGCTGGAGAGAGCATGTAGAGAGTAAGGTGACAGAGTACAGCGAGATGTCTAGTGCACGGAAGGATAAGATTTTAGACAGGGATATAAGTTATGCCGAAATTAAAAAGTGTTTGAAAAGTCTAAAGAATAACAAAACTGGAGGTAATGATGGCTTAGTTGGGGAGCTTTTTAAGTATGGTGGCTCTGGAATGGCGAATCTGTTGAAAGCTTTATATGAAGTAGTCTGGACAGAAGAGGGTATTCCTACACAATGGAGGCAAGGATTAATTGTTAGTTTGTATAAGAAAGGTGATGCTGAGGATCCAGGTAATTACAGAGGCATTACTCTATTGAACGTTGTTGGTAAACTGTTTTGTAAGATTTAAAATAATCGCTTGGTAATAAGATTAGAATCGGAAAAGGCTCTTCATGAGGGGCAGGCAGGTTTTAGAGCGAAAAGAAGTTGTGTTGATAATGTCTATACTTTGAACGAGATCATACAAGGCAGAATAAGAGAAGGAAAACACACTTATGCTTTTTTCTTAGACATCCAGAAGGCTTTTGATACGGTTTGGCACGATGGTTTATGGTTTAGGTTGTGGGAATTGGGTGTTAGGGGTAGGATGTGGAGAGTTATTAAGAAGATGTATGACATTACAGAGAGTGCTGTTTTACTGGAGGGGAAAAATCCAAACCATTTGATATAAGCCAGGGGGTAGCACAGGGTTGTAGTCTATCGCCTATCCTATTTTCCATTTTTATTAATCAGTTACTAGATGAGGTTGAGAAAGCTGGGCTTGGTATAATCATTAAGAATGATGTTAAGGTTGGGGGACTAATGTTTGCAGATGATTTTGTTGGTTTAACTACTAATGCGGAGGATTTACAAAAGTTGATTAATGTAGTACAAGGGTTTTGTAACAAATGGAGGTTGAAATCTAACATCAAAAAGAGTGCTGTTGTGGTATTTTCCAAGGTGGCTATTACAGATATGTGTGCGTGGAAGTGGGGAGATAAAGTAATTCCAAGGGTTGTAAGTTACTGTTACTTGGGGATTGAATTTGCTGAGAATGGGTCATGGGATAGTCATGTACAGAAGGTAATTGATAATGGGAAGAAAAAGCTTAATCGTTTGCACCGGTTTGTAAGTAATAGGAATATCAGTACCGTTGCAAGGAGATTATTGTTAGTTTCAGTACTTCGTCCTACTTTAGAATACAGTAGTGAAGTGTGGGCTTGTAATAAACGGCAGGCAGCTTCCTTAGAATCCATTCAGCTAGGAGCAGCTAAGAAGATACTAGGCTGCTCTTCCAAAACGTGTAATGAAGCGGTAAGGGGAGATATGGGGTTAGAGTCCTTGAAAGGGAGGAGGGATAGAAGCAAACTTAAGTGGTGGTATAAAGTCAATAAGTTTGATAATGAGCGGTATCCTAGAGTACTATTAGATGCTGAGTGGGAAGTGAAACCATGTAGAGGTAGGCAGAGGAAAACTTGGATGAAAGTAATTAATGAATTGCTGCTGCAGTTAGATTTAGATAGCCAAGAGGTATTAGCTGCAGATAATATTAATTTGTTTTTAGATACGGTAGACGAAGCGTTGAGGGATAGAGAATACAAGGACTTTAATGACAGCTTGAATACTAAAGTTAAGTTGAATCTGTACAAGTCTTTCTGTAAGGAAATAGAATTCAAGAATTATTTGCAGGGGGTAGGTGATCCGGGTACAAGATTATTGTTTAAGTTTCGGTCAGGTACGAACGGTCTGAATGAAGAGTTAGGAAGACATAGGGGTAAAAATGATGATAGGCAGTGTAAATTATGCAGGGGTGAATGTGAGAGTGTGGTACATGTTCTCTGGGAGTGTCCAGCATATGACAGCATTAGAAATAATTTCATGGTTGAATTAGAAAATCTATTGGGGGGGAGGTTTGGGGAGTTTAGTACACTTGATAATTTTAATAAGGCAAGTTTTATTTTAGGGTTTGAGAATTGGAACAGGGATGATTTTAAAGCATTATTAAAGCTAGTTAAGAGCTTTGTATTACTGATATGGGAGACTAGGAAGAAGGAATTGTATGGTGATCAGGATTGTGTGGTCTCTGGTTGTTCTTGCTCTTGTCCTCTGACTGGAGGTCTTACAAGCTCCGCCTGCGTCTGTGGGTGCGTGGTCAATGGCGTAAGCGCTACGGCAGCAACATGAGTATATTATTATTATTGTTTTAAGTCGCAGCATAGAATTTGTTAGTTGTAATATTTTGGAACATCTTATACCTCTAAAGCCGATCACAACTGACTACAACCCTCTTCCAACACCACATCATTAGCTTTGGACCAGCCCCCACACATGTGATATGTACTGTGTGCCACAATAATATTTACTGGTACATGATCTACAATGACAATGTAAACATTACATCATTCAGTCAACTTTAGTGTCCCAGTCCTTTGGGGAGGAGGGTGAGCAATTAGTACACATCATTCCTAATTGGACTGAAATACATACATGGATGTGGCTAAGTATCCCATCCATGGCTAGTGACTATAATCTCCACTCCTTTCCCCTTCGATAATGCCTGGCTACGTGTTTCCAGAAGTGGTGGAGGTATGAGTAGCTAATTAGAACCATTTAGTGGGTACTGGTTTTGTTTTCTGAGCCAGTGCTGAAAACGGTGATGCTCTAATAGAAATATACATTTTTGTGGGACACTGTTTTTGCTGATTACAGCAGCAAAAGTAGTAATAAAGGAATAGCCACTCAGAAATAATATGTCAGTAAAGCCTGTACTTTGTTATAGGTATACACTGCATGACCAGTGACATCATACCTGCTGGCCGCTGGACATATCTCTGAACATGTTGCAGTGCCTCTTGCTGTCCACGGTAGTGGAGCTGTCCTGCGAGATGACTCCAGGAGGCCCCAGGGACATAGCGCAGGTAGTATTCCACAACTTGTTGTTTGCGTTGTTCACTAGTGGGATAGGCACGTTGAATGTTGACCAGGATAGGGAGTGGCACTCCGAGGCGATTACTGAAGGACTGGTCATATGCCATTGTCGCTAGTGCTTGAGTCACCTTCTCGATGGTGAGGGTGGAGTCTGGAGGGAGAGCACAAGTAAGGGTACACAAAGGTGTACAGTGACTTCAATTAGGTATGAAGACATTGATTAAACTTTATGCCATATAAGGTATGCTACAGATCTGCAACAGAGATATTGCAACACCAATGGCCCAGATAATGAACCAATCACTAGCCAGCATAGGGTAATGATTTGCATATGTTTTATATTATTGTAGTTCAACATACTGAGCTATGGAGGCGGTATACTCTTGTATATGTTGGGGGGGGGGGGAGGTTGAGGACAGAATTAAGTCCCTGTCTGTTTTTAAGCTACTAGCAATTAAAAGGTCTAGAAAGCTAGATAGCTTATTAATTACAATCTATTCATGGATAGGTTACCCATTGCTCTGAAACATGCCACAGTTCTATGTTGCAGTGAAAGCTATCAGTGTTTTCTGCAGTGCTGTCCCATTCCCAGACTGCTAACCTTCAGTCTGGTATGAAACCATAGCACAGTGGAGTGCAAGTACCACTAGTCCTAAAACAGATACCCACAACAGATTGCCCAACTTTGCAGTATATTATCACTATGTAAGAGAATGCCAGCTGCCCATAGCCTGTGGCTGCATCAGACAGGGAAAGGCCAGAGATGTGGAGCCAGAGTAGCCCCTATATAACTAAACGGGCAATATTAATATTGGCTAGGGCCCTCAAAGAGACTGGTATGTAAACAAATACTGTGGAAAAGATATTCATTGGTCACTATAGCAACAGTCTGCCACCTCATGCTGGCTACCAGACAGACTACTGCAGCAGTTAATTAACAAAGAAGTACACAAACTAGTTCTTGAACTCAATAGCATTAGTAAATAAAATTGTACAATTAATGCTGCATTAGTCTCATACCCATACCCCTACACGGGGAAGTGTAGAGGTCTGGGTATGAGACTGTTGCTATATGGTGGCCTGTAGAAATAGCTAACAATGCAGTACATGTTGTTAATTAATTTCAGAAGCTGGACTGTGCATGCTTCTAGCCATTGTAAAGCCCCAATAGCCCATTCCTTAGTAAAGTCCTCCTCGTGGAAAATTAGGATGGCAGAAATATAGCTACAGCTCACTCATCACTTAAAATTGCTTAAATCTGAGTCAGAATAGTGACTTGTACAAAACCTAAAGTTTAAATGTGAAGCTAGGATGTTATCACAAGTGGTGTATAGAGGGTACTGTCCAGCAGTTCTGCCAATAGTCACCAGATGTATTTTTCACTCCCCTCCTCCCGCATAAAACAAACCATCTGGCCCACAGACTATTAGCCTCATACCCTAGCCTGGGTACGACGCTACCTAATTCAACTAGGCAAAATTAATGAAGTCTTAAACAAGTAAAGAAAATCCTATTTCAGACCCCCACTCTGGGCAGCTTAGCTTTCCGTGCAACTATACACACATCATTTATGCATATACTCAGCTGCATTAATTGTTGTACTATATGGAACTCTATACAGCTACAGCTGAGAGCCAACCCACCACTTTAACGAGAGCCGAGAAGGGGTGGAAAAGGGCCCCAAATATGAGACTCAATTAGGCCTTGAGCTGGCTTAGCCCACTAATATTGGCTAGGGCCCTCTGGTATGGTAACTAATAACTCTTAGTACAGTAATATCAGCTAGGGCCCTCAAGTAGCAGCTGTATATAGAGTCCTACTCACAATTAATTAATTCTTAGTACAGTAATATTGCCTAGGGCCCACAAGAGACTGGTATGTAAACAAATGCTGTGGAAATAATATTCATTGGTCACTATAGCAACGGTCTGCCACCACATGCTTTGCTATACACCAGACAGACTACTGCAACAGGTGATTAGTAAAGAAATAGTTCTTGAATTCAGTAATGGTCTCATACCCATACCTCTACATGGGCCCAGGGAAAGTAGTGGTCTGGGTATGAGACTACTGCTACAGATAGTCGGTGTGATGCAATAGCTAACATTGCCGTATATGTTATTTAAAAGCTGGGGTGTGCATATTGTAAAGCCCCAAGAGCCCACTCCTGAGTAAAGCTCTCCTCACGGGAAAGTAGAATGGCAAAAATAGCTATTCAATTAAAAATCTGCGGTGGAGTATTGACCGGTAAAGAAGCTAATTTATTAATTATTTATGACTGAGGATCTTATCACAAGTAGTGTATAGAGGGTAATATCCAGCAGACATAATAACATTCTGCCACCAGATGTATTTATCACTCCCCCTCATCCTGCATAAAACAAATCATCTGGCCCACAAACTATACACTGTTACCTGAGCTAGACTTGAAAAGTGGTACTAGCATTGGCAGCAGTGTGCTCACTCACTTGTTATCACTATTGACCTCAGTTTCATGCATTTATTACACCGGCTCCGATGGCCTTGGGACTCACTGAGAGAGAGTACATTTAGACCGTTTTATGTTCTATGCTGTAAATGAAAACAGATTATTCATCTAATGAGAAATGAAAATGATACATAACAGTGAAGTGGGTTGGGTCACGTGGCCCTTAGTAGACTTATGGCTTCACACAACTAGTCCATTCAAAAACAGCTTTAGGGGCATTATAAGCTAACCCATTGAAGTGAAGAGCTCAAATGAGAATATATTGTAGACTACACTGGGTTACAGGTATTCAATCCATCTTGAAACCTAATCTGTAAATGGAGTCCAAAACAATCGATATTGAAGTACCGAATAGTAATAATCAGCTTTGCCACTCCCCTCTACTATTAAATTCTAAACCATTTCATTGGTGTTTTTATACATACTGGGGCGTAATAAAGTGGTTGTACCCCCAAAAATAACTTTCTGTAGCTACGTGTGAAATACTGTAGTGAGTGATCAGCAATCTAAGATCACAATAAGACAGTCTCATTCCAAGATTGCTTCCAGATCTGGAATGTGACTTAGACATTCACCTGACAGTATCATCAGTATGATGTAACAGTGGGTGTGGTATTGTCCCATACATATACCGGGTAATATAAACTGTGTTGACTACCTGTCAGGGGTTCAGCGTAGTGACGGATGGAGTCAGCAATTGCTTTCTCTTCTATCCAATCCAAAGCCCACAGTAGCCGTCGCCAACTGGGGAATGGGTCATTCTCCATCCAGTAGGCCACGAGGGCCTTCTTTCTCTCACTGGGACTAAGTTGGCTGATCTCATAAAGTCTTGAATTAGGAATCCTAAGCCGCTCACCAAGTCTCCTCCAGTCCTGTACCCCCTCCACCACCCTAAGAGCTCCATCAACAGTCAGTTTAGGAGCTGTAGTAGGACAGAAGACACACACCATGGCACTCACTGTCACTATACCTGACAAGAGCACAAACTGTCATGGAGCTAAGTCCAATGTAGTTAGAACTCACATATTATAATATGGCTATTTTACATCCCTATATTCTGAGTGTATCTTGTAGCGTTTGTATATTTTTTGCCAATTTAGTAATTACTAGTCTATTCTACATCCTCTTTTATTGTTTTAATTGGCAGGTCTCTCCCCGGGTCCCCCCAACCCCAAAGAAACTAAGTGATTTTAAACTCCGAATATCATAGATAATCATAACTACGTATAATCATTATGGCTATTTCTATTTGCACACACCCTCCCACCTATTAACAGGTTTAGTGGAAGACCAAAAAGGAAAATCAAATTATCATTAAAAATGAGACCTCACTCCAGGTCTGACCCCAATCCTAATTTTATTACTGATATGATTATTGAGAAAAGGGTTGTACGGATTTGGAGGTGGACATATCCCATATACTAAGGCTTATCTCATTTGTACATACCATAGGTGTGGGAACATAATTTCAATTGGGGGGCACTGACAAAGCAGCTAGGTGGTCTGGGGGCATACCCCACAGAAACTTTTTGTAAATTTAGATGTGCTGAAGTTGATTCTGGTTATTTCTAGGACACTATTAAGCCAGGAACAGTATTTGTATTTAGTTACTGGGAGCCATGACCCAGTGACTGGGAGCCACGACCCAGTGACCGGGAGCCACGACCCAGTGATTGGGAGCCACGACCCAGTGACTGGGAGCCACGACCCAGTGACTGGGAGCAGCGACATCCACAGCACAACTTTTATGAAATTCATAGCTACTTCAGTCTTTAGCTGCAGGATTGCTAACAGCTGGAGAGCTAGAAAATTGGCTTCATATTGAACTTACAATCTTCCTACTTTACCATCTCTGCCTGGAACAGCTACTACGCAGTTCGATCGTCCGCTCTGATGTGTGGAATATATTCTCACCAGCTCTGATTTGTTTTTTCTACATGCTCTCTTGGGAGTGTTCTGACTTCTCTGCAAGTCTCCCCACCTGCTGTGGGGCCTCTGGACCTGTTGTAAACACTGGCTACCTGGAGGAGGGTCTGGGTTTGAGTACAGAAGAAGCAAGCATGCTTGTATCCTGCATTTGTCTGCATAGTCTGCAATTCTGGGATGGGTGTCTTTAGCTGGTTTTTTCGTCTCTTTTTTTTTCCTCACGGAGGTTTTTTTTGGAGAGGTTTTTTCCCATGGGCATGCTGACCGCATGTCCTATTTTTATGTTGGCTCCTCCCAGGTTTTGAGTGTGGGTTTTTCTTTGTGTATAGTCTGGGACTTGTTTTGTTTGTTTGTACTGCTTTGCCTCGATTTCTGTACGTTGCCCGATACCTACGCCTATGCATTATTATTATAATAATAAAAATTATAATAGAAAATTATAATAGAAATTATACAGGTTTAATAGTCTCTCTAAAGTATTTATAGAGCTCCACCCCCTTTTTAACCTGCTATCATCCCGTACAAACGCCGGAAATCCAATAGCACAGGATGTAGTGTTTTGGAAGTACGGCCAACTGAGTCTCCCCAACACTCTATAGCTCACCCTTCTTAGCTCTGGCCTCGCTCTTGGGAGCCGCTGCCATTCTTCCCGAGCAGGAGGGTGAGGAGGGGTACGCTTAGGTTTCTACAAAGCTCGAGCGAATTCTTCGGAGCACTAGTAGTAATTTGTGTAGTTCAAAACTCGACACGAGTTAACCTTCTATGGGTTAAAAAGGTCACTTTACTCAGGGAAACCCAGCTACATCGTGTTTCTGTGGTGGGGATAGCAACTGGCTGCAAGGGAAAGGTATGCATTGTTAATTGGCCTTTCTATCATTTTGAAATTGGAGAAATATCCGTGTAAAGTGATCCACTTGTTTACACATTGTTTTGTAGCTAGACAGCAACTTTGTACCAACCTGTTACTATCCCCACCAAAGAAAAATGATATCTGGGTTTGCAACCAATGCACCCTGTTCGCCGCAATGGGGATGTATGGTTCTCATGTATTGGTGGCTCATCTTGAAGCATCCTTAGAAACCTAAGAGATTGCCTTAGCTACCACCTCACATGCTTGATCTACATTTGCATCAAATCCACTGAAGTGCTCTAGAGCTATTAACTCTCGATACACCAGCTGCAAACAGATGACAAAGGCATCAACCACATCAAAGGATATTCTTTTTCCATCCCAAAAAGCGGACAAATCTGTAGCAACTCTTCTCAAGGTTCGTATTTCCCAGGAACTCATAATTCAGCTGTAATCACCTTCCATGTGCATCATTAGTAAAGTCCACACCTTTAGCCACACCCAATATTGTTGTTAATTAATTACCCTACTTCTTCACGAAAACATCTTACCCCTCTTCACAGAAACTACCAGCCTCTTCAAAAATATACCCCCTCTTCCTGAGAAGTGTACCGCCTCTCAAAAAGTATACCCCCTCTTCGCGGATATTATCCCCTCTTCCTGAAAATTATACCCCCTCTTTGCAGATATTACCCCTTCTTCCTGAAAAATATACCCCCGCTTCCTGAAAAGTGTACCCCCTCTTCTTGGATATTACCCCCTCTTTCTGAAAAGTATACCCCCTCTTCATGGATATTACCCCCTTCCAATCGAACAACCACGCCCACTACAATTACATCGCAATTTTGACACTGATCACCCCTCATAGAAATGTGCCCTCACTGATATGTTTTAGGCCACCTGAAGAGCCATGATAAACACTCCACGTACACCACTCACTCTAGCTCTGCTGAGTTCGAGTCGCGATGCTTCTATACTCCAAATAACGCTAGCCAATTATTATAAGTTATCAAAACTCGCAACGCTTCCGGTGCAACACGGCCGGGACGCGCGAGTAGGTGATAATTGGCACTGTTTCCAATCCCGGGTGGTATATTATCTATGGTAATACTTCCGCCTCCTCCGTAAAAAGGGGTGGGGCTCGCTCATTCGTTTTCAGCCACACCTCCAAACGTCTACATGTACGCAGGTGTGTAGCATATTTATCTCCACACTTCCAAAAAGCCATGACACAATCATGCAGTCTAGGTTGCCACTTCGTGACCGTAGTTAAGATTCTTGGCCTTCTGGCACAGACTAATCGCTGCTTTTAACGTTACCCATTTTGTTCTTTTTCTACAATATGCACTTTGGCCAACTTTGTGATTGTAAAACGTTTTCTTTCATCTCAACAGTAAAGAACAATATGATTAGTAGGCAATCACATGCACTCTCATCCAAATGGGAAATTTATTGTGCGCAACTGCGCATGCTAGAATAATCAAAGGACTCAGAACCATGGTAGCTACTAGATATCATATTGCACAAACTGGAAGTAAAACTATGCACACTTTGTTAGGATATGCCCAAAATTAGAATTTCAGTGTTCCTGAAATTGCATAAGTTTGGGGAAAGGGATGTCTTGTCCCATGCAACCCTCGAGTTGAGGAAATTCTACTTTTCTTTTCTGTGAGCTTAATCCCACCCTCATACTTATCATATTATGATGGTTTATATGATAATAAATTTTACTCCAAATATACACCTCTAAATAATTAAATTATAACACCATATTCTGTGTTTGCTCCAGTATAAAAAACAACAGAAGTGGAATGGGAAAGGTGGAGTTAGGAATGGAATGGGAAAGATACAAGAACAAAAGTACACAAGATTTCAGAAGTTGGTGCAGGAATTGAATAATGAAAGGTCTCAGCAAGACAGGTCAAACAAGGTGAAAGATACAGCATTGCCAACACTGCAAGTATGGAGGCAGTACTGTTACTTGTACAAGTTCCGTGAGGTGTGTAGGGCCAGCTCTCTGCACAGTTGGAAGTACGATCATGGCTGTGTGTGTGAGAGTGTGTAGAAAAATATAAGCACCCAGTAATCCTGTGAGACCTATGAGAAGGCTTGACAGTGATGAACATCGGGCTCTCAATGAAATTACTGCCCCCCTCCCTCCCTCCAGAAGAACACAGGCACCAAAGCTATCACTGCAGGAGTACTTATCAGCTTAGGAAGCAACAACTGACAGACTGTGTGTGACTGTGTAGTGTACATAGGCAAGGTAAGGCCACACAAATTTAATTTCCTATTTCTGGGTTGAAAGGGATGTGTGGGTATGAGCTGTGAATGTTTGTCCAAGTACCTCCGCAGTGGTATGTAAATGAAATTGGCTAGTTTTTACAGAAGGTTTACTTAGCATAATCTGGAAATAAAGCTCCCCGGACATACCGTGAGGGAACTAGGGGGTGGAGTTCGTAGCATTCTCAATTAAATAGTGATTGTCGATAAATTTTATAATTGGCAATTCTGAGCTGAGATAGAACCGCATGCGAACCAGAAGGAGGATATTAACTTTGTATGGCCTAAGGATACAACGTTTCTAGAAATATAGATCAAAATAAGACTTAAAGTTATTTGGACATATGTCTCAGCACAATCAATTATTGTCAGCCATTTGTAAGTTTTGGTCTGCCATACTATTAACCCTTTACACTCGAGCCAACACTTTTATATATATCATATTCTTTTCCCTCTTTAACTCCAGGCATGGGGCTTGGGAATGGGACTGGGCTGGTCCAGCGGTGCCAAGAAGACAACAGGGATACAACAGGACCCTTATAGGAACTAGCCACACACAATACAAAGCTGACATGTGCTGAGTTGTGTCAAGAATGTTTTCTGAACATACTTTGAATGTTGTTTCTTGTATCTGTGAATATGTACTGTCAATTAGTACTGCATGATAAACTTACACAGCCCAAGGAAATAAGACTATACGTAGACGGGAGAAGACGACATCATCAGCTACAGCTAGCTATGAAGAATAAATCAGCTCATGTCCTCTTGAGATGATTACTGCATGTACAGTCGTGAGTCATACAAGACACTCGGAAATCGCTGGGCTCTATACCACACAAAACCTCCAGATAGGTCCTGGTTTCGAGAATTAATGCCCCTCTACTTCTCTTCATGGTGGTTGCCAACCACCTACATGTAGCTTAAGATTATACCTGTCCCAACAGAATACAGAGTAGGTAATCGATTTTGTACAATTATAGTGAATGACAATAAACAAATTCACTACTTGCTCTGTGAGGTTGACATTCTCACTACATGTATTTGTTTGTGTTTTTATAGTCCAATGACTGATTGTTGCTATGGAGATTAGCTACATATATATATGGACACCTATCTACTGGTTACTCAATAGAGGCTACATGGCAACCAGTGTCAGAGTCCTGTACCCTATACTGCCAGAGGAAGTGAGTCAGTGCTCGATAGCAGAGTACATCATGCATCATTAATTACATACTATTAGCGATTACACATGCGTACAAATACAGTTGGGGTGGAAATCTGAAGTTTTTCCCTACTTTTGGAGAGGGTCAGCAGCTGCTCAAAAGGGATGACAAACAACATGGAATTCAAGACGGAGCTAAATTTCACTGCTCTATCTCAGTGAACTCCTCAGCAATGATGACAGTTGGGAGCATTGCTGAGGAGTTCACTGCTCTATCTCAGTGAACTCCTCAGCAATGATGACAGTTGGGAGCATTGCTGAGGAGTTCACTGCTTGGGAGCTATCTCAGTGAACTCCTCAGCAATGATGACAGTTGGGAGCATTGCTTGAGGAGTTCACTGCTCTATCTCAGTGAACTCCTCAGCAATGATGACAGTTGGGAGCATTGCTTGCTAATTCACGATAGTCACTAGTTGGTGAGGCATGCAAAATGGTGCTTTTAGCGATTATGCATGCTACAGATGCAGTAGTGACTTCTGTAGTAGGTAACCTCAGCAATTACATTCACCACTTGTGCTGGCGAGGCTGACATTCCACTAAATTCACTACTTGTTTGTTTGTTTTTCTCTGTTGCCCCAATGACTGGATGTTACCATGGAGTTACCTCCACTGTGGGAAATAAAAGCTGAGGTGGGGAGGCCTGGGTACAAGGCTAACCCCCTCACCTCTAGGCCCCTATAACATAGTTGGGCTGTTCTCAGCTCACCCCTCTATAGGAGGGCACACGGCTCACCTCCCACTTTCCAAGGAATGAGGTAGTATAGTAGAGCCCACAGTGAATAGAAAGAACCCATTTGCAGTTATTCAGAAACAATATAATATATCCTAGCAGAGAGCTTGCTTGCAGTTCCTCAAAATACCATGTAGTTAGAACCCACCTCCAAGGGTTTATTGAAGAAGCATACGGAACAATACCGAGATGAAACTGAGGCAGTATTGCTGCATGGATATCCAATAATCCCTTGAAGGTGGATTAATTATAGCTGGCTTGCACCCTAGCATCAGTGTAACTGCACTAGCTACATTGTATGCTCCACAGGTACACACTATCGTATACATGCGTTCAATTGCTAAGTGGTCCAGCTGATGGCAGAACCGGCTTTGCAGGGATTCTTCGGGCCATAGGAGACTGAAGTCTGTCCAAGGAGCACTCCAAACCATGTATGGCTAGGTTAGTCACTATCAACGGTTGCCTAAGTGTGGCCAGGATCAAACTAAGTAAGCAAACGGGTGCAGTGTAGCTAGCTAGGCTCACTAGAGACTACATGCGTATTTCTGTGCTAGTGGTACTGCACATATGACCCAGACTGGGCTGGGAAACTATGTACATTGTACTGTACATTTTTCTGGAGAATACACATATACCCATTTCTGGGAAATACATGCCTTCTTTTGGGAACTATTAGTTTCGTCCCCAAGCCACTCCCTTCTCCGACTGCGTAGCCTGGGAATGAGGCTAGGAAAATATATGAGAGACTGTCCATGTCAGTATTTTGATCGACCGACACAAATAATGGTCCACCCACTTCACTATCCCCGTGAATAGTAAGAGCCAATGTACACTTATTCGAGGCTAGTAAGTAGGAGAGAAAACAATGTCTTACAAGACAGCTTGCTTGTATTCCTTTAAAACAGCCAATATGGGGGTGGGGGGGAGGGGATCCCCGTAAATCCCTGGTAACAATTTCATTTCTTAGTTCTCAGTAAGCCCTTTGGGCCCCACAAGGTACCACATCCAACCACTGAGCACAATATTTGGGGGGGGGGGGGGGAGAGCAAAGTCCCAGGCAGCTTAGGGGGTGTGGCTCTCCACACATCTTTCCCACCCCAATCAAAAAATCCTGTATAAACCTGCACAACTCATGCTCATGTCCTTAATTGTTATTTTCGCGAAAGGCTGGCTCGCGACCCGTCTCGCCCCGCCCAATACATCCGTTTCTACTCGACCGCTATACTTTACACTCGGCAGTGCGATTACCCTCGATAAAGCAAAAGGATTAACCCAATGGTGATAAAAAAGTGCTAGACAGACACCCACCTTTGTCGTATACGGAGGAGGGAGACGTTAGCTCTGTGGCCTCGTTTGAAGGATGATTGTAGGTAGCCAGGGTCCACCTCGCCCACAGTCAGGCACTGGAATGGAGGCAACTAGAAAAAGGAAAGGTACACTACTCACTCTTATCCTTGCAACGGTGGGAGACCAGTCTTCAGAATAGTATACATAAGTAAAGTGGACTGACTGATTTCAGGGAAATGTGGGTCTTACGGGCTGTGTACTGCTTAGTTATGCATGGCAGGGACTAATCAAATGATGGTTGTATTTCTCTACCCTTTGATGGTGACACTGTTTCAAGTGCTCAGTCTGTGGTCAAAGGGCCTCCAAAGAGTAGCCACAAGGAGTGTGGATTTGCTGCCTCCTTTCAGAGCCTGAGGACGGCAGCTGTCCTCACCCAAGCCCATGCAAAAAATATCACCTGTGAGAAGGCATACCAGGTCCACAAGTAGCTAAAGTGAAACAAGTACGTGGTCCTGGGGACAAGGCTGGGATATCTGGCAGGAGCACTGTACCATCAGTGTTTCCCCCTAGCCTCATTCTCAGGCTCCCCTCCCACGTGGGGGGGGGGGGAGGGGGAGGGAAAGATGTAACTTTTTGATGACCACATGAAAGGAAGAGAAGGGTGTGTGGCAGAGATGGGAAACACTCTGGTACCCTCACTTGGGATGAACACTGACCACATATGGCAATATAAACAAGGCCGGTGGGTATTAAAAGGGGCCTTTAGTACAAGGAAATACGTCATCTTCATTGTCTGAGAAACCATCTACAAACGTAGCTAGCACTATGTACAGCCATCAGTTGACTTACGTGTACTCCTGTCCCAGGAGATGAGCAGTCACGAGATCATCCTCTGCTGGAAGTGGGTTCCTGTAATCAAAGGAGAGCCTTTTGATACTAGTCTGTGCTGGACCAAGCCTCGGTCCAGTCCATGACGCGGCAACAGGTGTCTGAGGGAGGGCTCCCCCAACTAAACCCACTGAGGTTCAGCTCTGAACTAGGTGGCAGATAACGCTACACTCTCAGTGGAGGCTGTGAGGACTACGCCAGCTCCCTTTTTGTATACATGTATATACCCTGTTTGCATCCCAGAAGGGCTAGGAAATGAGGTCTGTCTCCCCTTCCCCACAGGAGGCAATCCACAGCTTTTATAGTAAGTCCAGTGGCTGGGTGATCTATAGTTTAGGCCAAGGGACTGTGGTGGTAGTTGAAAATAAAAATTAGTACACATGTACGGGCATCCCGTAACTTTCTAGACAAAACCCTGAGGGAATTCAGTAGATATGTAAACAGTACACGCTAAATTATGTATACCAATTGTTACAAGTTAATATTACAAGCATAAGAGGGCAGTTACAGCTGTTTCCAAGCCTCCATTAGTTGTGCTACACACGTATAGCAGTGCTAGCCTCGTACCCAGAGCCTCCCCTCGCAGCTTTTTTCACAGGTGTGTTTGTTTCCACAGCTGCGAGGGGAGGCCTGGGTACAAGGCTATAGTAGTGCTACATGCATGTGGTTCCGCCTATACTCTGCACAATGGCCACACCCACAACATGGTCATGTTTTCACATTCGCTGTTGGTACAGGGGGAGAAAGTTCCACAATACATGATGCCATTGCATGGGCAAGTATGTCCACCCTGTGGGTACACATCACAGCACAATAATTAGCACCAGACCCGACTTCAGTTCCATATGGTCTGAGATGAAAGCTAGGGCTGCCAATAGATTTCCAATCTCAGATCTGCCTTCTAGTCCTTTCAGACGTAAACGGGATCAAAGAATCAAACTAACAATCACTTTCTAGGCATGAATAGTAAGAGCCAATGTGCACTTATTCGAAGCTAGTAAGTCGGAAAGAAAACAATGTCTTGGCAGACAGCTTGCATGTATTCCTTTAAAATAGCCCTTCTACAAGATACTTGATATACGGTATCAAAAACCAACAGCTGCATGTCTGCATTGGACAAGCTAGGCCAGTAAGTAGCTACCTAATTAGGAGATAAAGAATGCGGACTTATGGTTGTGAGGACAGCTGTCTGGGAAGAGCACTTCTAGAGTCGCAGGATGAAGTAAGGTGATCTCAACTACAAACGTAGTGTAGGGTACAAACTTCCCATGTCTCTTGTTCATGCATCCTCCCTTTTCTAGGCACGATGATCTCCTAGCAACTAACAACAGGGTGTATTACTTCCTTATACACAGACCAGGGCTAACAATAATCTCTTGAACATAATACTAACAAACCACTGAAAAGGGCCGGTCAAGATCTTGACCAGCTGTCACAGTTGTGACTATAGAGTCTATGGGAGTGACCCCGCCTTGAGATCACTACACAGTTTATGAACCTCCTGAGGTTCAGCTCCGAACGAGGTGGCAGACATCAGCCGCCTCAGTGGAGTCCCTTGCAAGAGCCTATAAAAGCTACCTTTGTCTCAGAGTGTTATCCTGCTTTGAATCTATCTATACATACCACACTTCCTAGTGCATGCACCATATTCTAGAGTAATCTCTTACTTAGTCTATAACAGTGCCTGGGAAAAGGCAGGATACATGAGCAGGAGGTAAGGGAGATTGCTACCTTTGTAACTTATAACACTTATCCCACTGTTCATTAACATGACAACATTTATACAGTCAGGTACTGTTCTAGGACTATCACCTTTGGATGCACTAATAGTAGCAGCTGCACTTGTTAAGGGTCTGTTACTGTTGGTTACTGGATGTCATAGCTTGTATAACTGAAATACCACATTTGTACACAACCTGGCTACAACCTGCATGTATGGGGGGAAGGGGAATATTGCCCCTCCCTAAATTCTGGTAGCAATAATTATCATTTCTTGGTACTCAGTCAGCCCTTTGGGCTACATAAGGCACCACATCCAACCACTGAGCACGAAATCTGAAGGGGAGGGAGGAGATCAAAGTCCCAGGCAGCTTAGGGGGTGTGGCTCTCCATACATCTTTCCCACCCCAATCTAAAAATCTTGTATAAACCCCGCACAACTCATGCTCACACCCTTACCTGTTGGTGTGGGAGCCATGTACCATCAGAGGATGGTGGAAGCTGGCCTCCCCCTTCTTCAGGTTGGAAGGTACCGCCTGAAACTGCTTCTTCTCTTACTCTGTCAGAACACTCTGGATGGACTCCATGTTGCCGAAGGCTGCATCAGTGATGGGCAGGGGCATCTGGGAGGAAATCAATACTGTACTGAAAGTATGCCCTCAGGCCATGAACACAAACACACACAGCCAGTGATTGTGTGTGTTAAGTACAATAAATATACTCGTACAATTACAATTACAGTTGCAGTTCACCGACATCGAGGAAAGGAAGAGAATCAATACGTCCTGCAGGTATTGCAGCCATCTTTCGATGGTTCCTCGCCTATGCATCACGTCAAAAGTTAAATCATATGTGGAAAGATACCAGGCTCTCCCCACTTGTCCCTCGCTTGCTTGATTACGTAATGTGCATGAGTGGGGGAGCCTAGGTATGAGGCTATTGGAAGAGTGGGTTGGATCTCGTGCCAAGACCTGATCTATTCTGCACTCATTCCCATGCTGAATATAGGGTGAGTAGGGAGAGGGATGAGTAGGTCTGGGTACAAGGCTAGGCTCACAACATTTCTGACACATGTGACACGCAAGTGGTGGCAGACAAATAAAAGTTTGTGTGGCAAAGGTACATATAGCTATGAAGGACGGTAGTCACTTCTTGTAGCTACTGTTCAAAGCCAGACCACGTATATGTACATGTGTATGTACAGACTGAGCACTGAAATAATACTGTGATGTGTAAGTCATCTACAAGACCAGTCCCTGTCGTGCATAATTACATAGATAAAGCACGTGATAAGATATACCAGGCCCACAGTATACTAAAGTGCAGGAACAAGGCTAATGGGTACCAAGGTACAAAGGACAAACTGCTTGTGCAGGACAGATGCTTTCTAAAACAGTACACTGGGCACATCATTGTTTTTATAAAAGAGTGGGTGGGGTTATGTTAATCTCCTGCTCAGATCCAGGTGAGGAACAAATAGGTCTGGGTACGGAATTAGGCTACTGATATATAGCTACTCTACCTCGTCCCCATACCCATATCAGAAACTGTCTGTAGTCTTGCAGTAGCTTTAGTCTCACTGATCCTCTGACAGTACGGGGATGTTGGAGAGGTAGCCCTGGTCCCAGTACCGCTCCACCTGAGCTGTGGAGAGCTCGTGTCCGCTCCACTCACTGGAACACTATACATGGGTGAAGAAAGAACCAGACTTCAGCTTTCCGGGAGTGCCATTGAGACTGACTGGTCAGCCTGGAGTGCTACACTTGATGAGGCCAAGAAAGGTCAAAAATTAGGTTGCAGTTATGATGTACTGCACTGGCCCCATGCACAATTTACTGTAGAAAATGGAGCATACCCTAGTGCCAGCTTTGACCGTTTAATGTGTTCTCAGTGTGTATGTCATGTATGTGTGCAATTAGCTTTAAAGGCCGAATGCTAGCATTTATGAGTGGGCCACCAACCTTGACCTCCTCTACCAAACAGGCAGGCGTCTGGGCACGAGACTAGAATAGAACCGGATACAGTATGAATGCAGAAGATATGCACTTATTAATCTGCATGTTTAGTTTTTATCAGTCTGCAAGCTGGACGCAGAATACTGGATCCAAGTACCTTTGCACAGTGAAGATCATGCATTAATTCACCAACAAATATTATGTGGAATACTGGTTATGCTGTCTACAGGGGTTATGCAATAGAGGTATAATGTAGGGGATATCACGTATTAGAACATGTGCTGAGCCACCATTATAGCTACTAGCCTGATATTATAAACCCATGCAAGCTTGTCTGCAATTCAAGTCCTCCTGGACTAAAGGAACAACATTGTCACAATCGAAGGCCATGACCACTCTCATACACTCCAGCTATAGAAGTTGGCTATAGCTAGCCTGTACAGCAGCTGAATGAGCTGGTAGACTAGTGCTCACACTGGCCCCCATTGAAAAGGAGACTGTGTTGTTGTTGTGGTCAATGCACTAAAAAAATCTAGTATCTTATTTGTTCTCAAGCAGACAGTCCATGCAAGTAGCTCAAATTCTATCAATACTTTAGAGTGCCAGTGTTTTAACATGTGACTGAAGCACTGAAGTGTAGAACAGACTCCATCCATAGTTATACGTACTGACGAGTAGTGAGTTGTTGCACATGAAATAGCAACCTGCATATCATGGGATGGAGCTGCCTGCATGCTATGATGAAATTCTCATAATATGTCTTCACCAGATATACTTGAATGCAAACATGCAGTCTCAAGTTTATTCCAGCAACTTCCCCACAGCCAGCTGCAGCTGCAGTCTGTATGGTGCAGGCCCAACCCAATAGGTCTGCATTGTACAGACCCCACGTAATGTAATATTACAGCATGTGATAGAACAAAAACTAAACTGCATAATATGCACACATGGTATGTTCATATATTGAATGTTATGGATAATATTTTGTACACACATACATATAGCTTAGACTTCCAGTGATACATACTGCAAAGAAAGATGGGTGAGAGTTGCGTAAAATAAAGAAAATTAAAGCGTAGCTAAAATTACTGGGATGATACAATAACATTTGCGTGGTGCAGAAAAAGCTATTAGTTGTCCTGCTGTGCAATACTCTTGTCCTTCCTGATATCATTGGCAAGTCCAGTTTGTCCGATTCTTCGATGCCTCAGGGCCCTAACCAGTGTCTCCCAGGTGGGCAGCCCCCTTCGCTCCACAAAGTCTTTCTTTCTTATCCAGGCAGCAATGACATCATCTAGGAATGTCTTTGAGTCCTCCATGGCCTTTACCCTAGTTTGGCTCAGTCCCAGCACCATACCCAGATTGTAGATGTCGGCTTTATCCAGTTGAAAGAGGTAGTCTGTGATCTCCATGATGTCACCATCATCTGGTATTGAGAATAAAGATATCTCTGAACTAAACAAAAAAATCCTTTCCAGCGTGTGTATGAGTCAAGTATTCTACATGCATGCATGAAAACTTAAAGGCATCTTAATTGTTATATATGCACATGCGGTTTCTCACCCAGTAGGGTAAGCCCAGTAGGTCCAAAAGACTGTTCACTGCCAGACGAAGGGGAAGTGGTCAAGGGGTTGGAACCTGCCCATGGAGAGAGGAAGGTATTTTGAAGTTGTCAGTTAAAATATACATATTTAGCTATAATACAGCTATCAGTATAAGTATTCACTCCTAATGTAATATACACTCCAAATCTGGGGCTCCTCTCATATGGCAAATACATACAAAAGCTGTGTTTGCTTTATGCAGTGTTACTGATTAGCTGTGTGCTATTCTCTATTGTGACTATAATTGCAGACAACATACTTTGAGGGGCTACTTCTTCACCAGCACGTCCAAGCCACATGATGTGTTTCCCTTGAAGAGTTCCATATTTTGTGGAGACTTTGGAACAGATCCAGTGGCATTTTGTGTCTGAGAGAGTTGCAGAATGACGACTACCAAGTTTGCAAGGGCAAATGATGGCATGAACCGGCCTTGAATTATTGTATCCGATAACAGTGGACGCTCTCTCGATACCTTCGAATATCGTATCGCGAACTAGTGGGCACAGCACTGGGTGAAGCTCTGTAGGTGCATGAATGTGAGCCTCAAAGAAGCGAAACGTATCGATTAAGCAAACACTACCAGGGTACCCAGGAATGGAAAACTCAACACAATTTCTGAACAGGCACTCTGGAGATCCGGATGTTGAAAGAAGCAACTTCCAAGCTTTTGGATGACAGTTCGCATTGGAAAGCAAATATGTAATTAGGGAACAGAACATGCCGAGCAGTGCACAATGGGGGAACTGTACAACCAGGGGAGTAATGGTGGAGGACTCAGTAGCAGCGGCTGTGGATTCCGAAATAGTGGCAGAGGATGGAAGAGCAGTGGCGGAAGACTCAGTAGCAGTGACTGTCGATTCTAGAATAGTGGCTGAGGATGGAAGAGCAGTGGCGTTGGTAGAGGACTCAGTAGCATTGGCTGTGGATTCAGAAGCAGAGACTGTATAGTCAGAAGCTCGATTCTTGTTAACCTCGTCATGATCCAGGTTTGGAAGAAGGGATGGCATGAAAAACTCTGAGTCATTCAGATCTGCCACTAACAGGAGTTCCTTGAATAGCTTTATTAGCTCAGTGGCAGTGAAGATGCCTGGGATGTAATGGCTCTCAAACTCACTAAGAAACTCAGCAGTGACAAGGCCATAGTCACGAAACTTCTCCCACTCACCTTTGAAAGCTACACCTGCTTTTGGATCCACCTTCAGCTGGTGACTATACCTTACTAGCTCCGTTGCCTTGTCGAGAAGAACCTGGGTATCAGTGAACACTACTTCTGGGAGGATGTTGCGGTAGTAGGAAATGATGTTTAGCCCACTAAGATGCTCAAGTGCAGCCATAAAGGACTTCTCGTCAAGGTGGAGCTGTAAAGCAGCAGCAAAGCATTGTTCTTTAGTGAGCACTACCCTTTCCTGCCTCCGTGCCATCTCCTGAAGTGCCTGCTCGAGAACATACCAACAAAGCGGAATCTTGTCAGGGACGTGGCTACCCTTGCACAATATCAATTCTCGGATCTGTTTTGCGAGTTGATGCTCAGCCTCACCTGGTTCCTTGGCATTTAGGGGGAAAATAACCTGCTTTTGATCCTGGCCATAGTAGATAATATCGTCTCGAAAGCTAGGCTGCAAAACTTCAAGAAGCTTCTGGTTTTTAGCCTCTCTCGTTTCAGAACAATCATGCTCAAGATCTGCATGAGTGCCTAAGATCAAAATTTTGGGAGCTTTACCTTTTCCTGCCTTGGAGCGGTGTGAATGCATTGTTCGAGTGCAGTGCTGAAAGATCTGCTCGTTCGTGTAAGTTGATCGATACGGTTTGCCAACAAGCTGACTCTTGTTGTCGTAGTACTCCACTAAAGGATATTCATCGAGCCGCTCAGAAAGCTTCTGGACATAGATGCAAATGGATGCTCCTTTTAGGAAAACGGGAAGTATTTCATGGAACTGAGGCTGTCCACCACTGTCCACAAAGTACACCCATTCGAATCGTGGAATTTCCCCCCCAGCTTTAGTTTTGTCGATCAGCTTAAGAAGCTTTTCTTCTACACTAGAAGCCAAGGGAAGGGTTCTGACCTTGGGAGATGTAGTCTCTTTCTGATGGGTAGACTCAGTGTCTCGGAACTGCTGGTCAGACGTTCGAGCTGCAGTTGGCAGCTGTTGTGGATTTGTTGTGGATGTACGCGTATTTGCTGAAGCAATTTGTGCTGTTTTTTCGTCTGCTGTGGTAGCAATTGGCTCTACTTCAACTGGCGTGGGAAGCTCGATTCCAAGCGACTGAATAATTTTAGCGATTGCATCCTGAATGCTTTCTTCTGTGAGGACTTCCCAATTGGATTCCTGAGCTTGTACACGGGACAGTTTCACCGGTCGTTGAGCGACGGGGGTGCTTACACGATGCTGTGGTGGATCACGACCAAGAATCACCTCCTTTGAACACGTCTTACCGGAGCCGGCTGCCCCAGTTATTATCACTTTCACGGCCACGGTCTCTACGTAGCCTTGCTTCATAGCTTCATCAAAAAGCCGCTTTGACTCCTCGCTACCTGCAGCAGAAAAAAAAGTTTAGATCACTATTTGGCAGTTACATCACTAATACAAAAACATCCATGTGTTAGGGTTTATATCAAAATGTACCACTTTTTCAAGAGCTGGACTTCAGACTTTTGATAATCACTACATGGTAATTTCTGCAGTGAGACTTTCTTGTTGTATGCCATACTTTTTCCACAATGTGTGTGTTAAAAAATAAGGAATTTGAAGAATCTGTATAGCCAACTGACAATATATGTGCAGACTTTGCAACCTTTGCTTCTTATAAATTTCATTAGCGTATGTGCTCACTGTCTTGTAATTGTGGATGTATGGCAGTCTAATGTATGGTGTACTAGGGCTGTCAGTATATATACTGTATCAGTTAGCTAGTCAAGTGTGTCGCCGTTGCTAGATTGTATTCACAATCCCATGAATAATGTTATTTTACATGGGCATGTACAAACTAATTAAAGATGGTTTGGAATGCAGTACTGTGGTGAATACATACTTCAGTTTTGCTAATTAATAGCATGCACATGCATGCAAGTCATAAGGTTCTGTACGTACAGCTATTGTTAATTCATTGTATAATGTCTACATACAAGCACATGTACCGCAGGTTATATAATTGCACACATAAGTTACTCACTCAAAGGCATTCTGAATGCCGACTTGGTTAATTACCTTCACGTGTGAGGTTCTAAATAATCTTGATGACATGCTTTGGTCTCCCTTATAATGGCACTACAGCAGCCTACATATTATTGTAGCCTGTGAAATGGTTAAGTACTGAAGCATTGAAAAAAGCTGACAGTAACTGCATTAACTAAAATTGTCATGATTCAGCACAAGCCTCATTTCTAGGCTTTCCTGCATGTGAAAACAGCTTGTAGGGAAGTGAAGCATGGGAGAGGGCAGCATGGGAATGAGGCTATATCCATGTTGAGTTCAGGCCTGAGCCTATCAAAATAATTCCTGTTTTATCTTAAATTTTTCTTCTGAGTATGGAACAGTCCTTTTATTGCCAAAATTATGTCGGCATATTAGGCTCAGGTCTAGTTCAATTTTATGTTGTATGTATGACATGCATACAGTGACCTCTTGGGGGGAAGTTTTCTGGATACATTTCGGAACATGATCCATGGCACAGGCCTCACAAGTCTCATTCCCAGTCCACAAAAGAGCAGCCACATGTACATAGGACTAACCATGTACAGTACTATACAACATTATTCATAGGATGACTGAAGTAGACTATAGTGCTCTGGGAGGTGATGTTCTAAAAATAGACAAAACAACCTTTAGGCTGCAGTTGCTAGGCCTCAGAATCTATGGTTGCCTGGCTAGAAGGTAGGCATGTTTGGCATTGGAATGGAAATAACACGGATAGTTAATATATGATGTAGAGTACATAATTATGTTGTACTTCAGATTTGCACTAACAACACAATTCAAAAATTTGGTGCCTACATTTCAGCAATATTACTATAGCCAGTCCTGGAAATGTAGGCATTAAATTATACCATAAAAATGTATTTCTTATTATCGGACACACTCAATACACTAGCTGTAGTCATGAGAAAGATTGCTATCACTTGTGATAACCAGACTGCATACCTGTGCCATAGAGTTTCCTGACTTCCTGCAAGATGTGGTGGCATTTCTCCTCCTGTCTTCCCCGTCTATATAGACCATTTGTGACCGTAGCCCACGATGGGGCTGGGTGGTTTTGTAGGAATGTGTTCACCATCGCTTCTTTGGCATGGGCAGGGTCCGAGTGTTGCTCTTTGATTTGGGTTAGTTCAGAGTAGGGAATGTTGAGCACCACACCGAAACTATCCCAGTATTCACTTCTCTGAGAGCATTGCAGAGGTTGGTCTGCGTAAGTGTGGACTCTGAGTGGACAGGAAGTGGAAGGTACAAGGTGTGCTATATAGCTACATAAAATTACTATACCAATGGTCACTTACATATCCCAGAAAATTATGTTTTGTCTCCTGAAACCTAATTACATCGGAGCTCGAGCCCTTCAGTGGCAATACATACTAATTGCAATTCCATGTAGCCATACAGTTAGCAATTATACAGTAACAGTTTGACACACTACACCCTTTCCATCACATACAACTACTGTAACAGTAGGATTGAGGCAAGAGAAGCTAGACTTTGGGCGAAGCAAACAATTACTTATTCCATTCTTACTAGGAAATAATGATTACATGTTTTTCTGTATGGTTGTAGGTGTCATAGTATCCTGAAAGCTATAGACTGTGCCCGTGAGATAGTTATCACTTCCCCAGCATGAGATTGATGGCTTCATGAAATAAGGCTAGACCTGTACCTCCCCAATTTGTATGTGTGTGTGTGTGTGTGTGTGGGGGGGGGGGGGGGGGGGGGGTTCTGGCTGTTTGAAACCAGACTATATCTATAAGGGGAAAGGGTCTAATGGCAAAACCAGACTACACTGTTGTGGCAATCACACAAACAATGGAAACATGTAAGCACTTCCTGCATTCCTGAGTACAAGCTAGGTCACCTGTCATAATCAATTGCCAGCTGTCTCTAATTTTCTAGAGCACATTAAAGTAGCCGCCCATGATTAGCCTCATTCCCAGGTCTCTGTGCTCCACGTGTGTGTAAAATACAAGTGAGTAAAGCTTGCTTCTCTTACTCGTATTATGTAACACACACTGAGCATGGAGTCCTGGGAATGAGGCTAGTCCATGATGTGGCCTGTGAAAACAGGGCTACAAGGCAGCTACCAAGTACCATATACAGTTTCTAGCATGCACTAAAGAAGGTCATGAATGCAAGCCCATGGGACATGTACTTTAGTTACATCACAAACTGTATTAGCACGTGTGAGTGTATGTAGAGCAGTCTGACAGGAGGGGAGGAGGCCATACATAGAGTGGCTACATAATATGTGTATCAGTATACCAGAGAAGGTTGCTCTAGCAGTAATGTATAATAAATCATGTGTATATAGCTAGATCGAGACAAAATGAATGCACTAATGTGAGGACAAAAAAAGGTATACATTCCACATTTGAAATTATTAGCTAAACATGATCTCAATCACAGAACAACAACCTCCCCAAGGATAGCTACAGCACTTGCAATCATGTACTGATAGTAGGTATTCATGATGGGAATGTTATGGAGACTTCACTGATTTATGCTCTTTTTTTTTTAAGTCGCAGCATAGCATTTGTTAATTGTAATATTTTGGAACATCTTATACCTCTAAAGCCGATCACAACTGACTACAACCCTCTTCCAACACCACATCATTAGCTTTGGACCGGCCCCACATATGTGATATGTACCGTGTGCCACAATAATATTTACTGGTATGTGATCTACAATGGCAATGTAAACATTACATCATTCAGTCAACTTTAGTGTCCCAGTCCCTTGGGGAGGAGCGTGAGCAATTACTACACATCATTCCTAATTGGACTGAAATATATACATGGATGTGGCTAAGTATCCCATCCATGGCTAGTGACTATAATCTCCAATCCTTCCCCCTTCGATAATGCCTAGCTACGAGTTTTAAAGATTCAGAAGTGGTGGAGGTATGAGTAGCTAATTAGAACCATTCAGTGGGTAGTGGTTTAGTTTTCTGAGCTGGTGCTAAAAATAGTGTAGCTCTAATAGAAATATTTATTTCAATGTTTCGCTGATTACAGAAACAAAAGTAGTAATAAAGTAATAGCCACTCAGAAATAATATTTCAGTTAAGGTAGGAAGGGAAGTCGAGTAGGGTTGAAGCCGAACCTCTGAACCAAGTTGATGGCTATGTCGGCAACATCCTAGCCTACACCCACATGACAATAGGTAAGCACCTAATTACCCCCTCTGCTTAATATTCACAAAAAGACCTCTTTTGCTAATATTGCACTCCCCGCAAAGTTCCCCCCCTCATCGTTACCTACACACAACCTACACAGGACAGGCCAAAATCCTACGCATGCTTTTTCATAAAAACACTTCAGATCCGGTTTTACAGCTAAATCTGCCTTGCTATTCACAACTACACTAATTTCGCAATCCGGACTCGCCAATCAAATATTGCGACAATCCACGCCTGCTACAGTAGATTGACCCCAGGGTTATGACAGTCAGCCTACTCACAAGAAAACTACGCATGCTTTTCTCTCCTAACCCTTCCCTTGCTACGTTACACACGCATACAGGCTAGCTACAACTCACCACTGCTTTTTGCCAGGGCCCCACAAACGGCAGCTAGACGCGAAAATGGGCGGAGTCTACGAGATCGAAAGGTCACTTTTCTAAAGACAACTGATTAGAGAAGACTGGATGGCCATCTGTCCGGCAAGCTGCCTGCCAGCCTTTCAGCTACACTCACAAACACTACCACAGACTTCAGGCTGGATTTTACACACAAACAGCCTACTCAGCATTACACGCGGCTTCTTATTAAAAAAGAAAAAAAAGAAGAAAAAAAGAGTGTTGAAAGTGAACATCAAAGTACCGCTCGGCCACATCAAAGTGCCGAATTTGCCCTTGAAAGTACCGCTTTCCACATCAAAGTGACACCCCCCCGCTGTTGATTCCGGTTGCCGCCATGGGAAAATGTAAATAGTTCAATGAATCTTATTAACTTTACGTAGCTCACGTGACCTTGCTGATTGCTCATTAATTATTCATGAGCAGTTTTACGGGGATTTTTTCACTTTCCCTTGCTACCTTAAACCTGTACTTTGTTATAGGTATACACTGCATGACCAGTGACATCATACCTGCTGGCCTCTGGACATATCTCTGAACACGTTGCAGTGCCTCTTGTTGTTCATGGTAGTGGAGACATCCTGCGAGATGACTCCAGGAGGCCCCAGGGCCCGGGGCATAGCGCATGTAGTATTCCACAACTTGTTGTTTGCGTTGTTCACTAGTGGGATAGGCATCTTCAATGTCGACCAGGATAGGGACTGGCACTCCGAGGTCAAGACTGAAGTCACGGTCATATTGCATTGTTCCTAGTGCTTGAGTCACCTTCTTGACGGTGAGGGTGGAGTCTGGAGGGAGAGCACAAGTAAGGGTACACAAACGCGTACAGTGACTCAATTAGGTATGATTAAATTTTATGCCATATAAGGTATGCTACAGATCTACAACAGAGATATTGCAACACCAATGGCCCAGATAATGGATTTGGACATGTATTTATATTACTGTGGTTCAACATACTGAGCTATGGAGGTGGTATACTCTTGTATATGTTCAGGGGGGGGGGGGGGGAGTTTCACAAGAAGAGAGTACATTTAGACAATTTCGTTTTCTATATTGTAAATGGAAACAGATTATTCGAGAAATGAAAATGATGGTTAGCTACATAACAGTAAGTGAGTTGGGTCATATGGCCCCTTGTAGACTTATGGCTTCACACAACAGCTGTAGGGGCATTATAAGCTAACTAGCCCATTGAAGTGAAGAGCTCAAATGAGAATATATTGTAGACTGTACTAGGTTACAGGTTTTCAATCCATCTTGAAACCTAATCTGTAAACTTTGGTAATGGAGTCCAAAAGAGCCGATTATGAAGTACCAAATAGTAATGAACAGCTTTGCCACTCCCCTCCATTATTAATTCTTTCGTCGATGTTTTTATACATACTGGGGCATAGCTAATAAAGTGGTTGTAGCCCCAAAATTAAATTTTTTGTAGCTACACTGTAGTGATGAGTGATCAGCTATCTAAGATCACAATAAGACAGTCTCATTCCAAGATTGCCTCCAGATCTGGAATGTGACTTAGACATTCACCTGACAGTATCATCAGTATAATATAACAGTGGGTGAGGTATTGTCCTATACATATACTGGGTAATACAAACTATGCTGACTACCTGTCAGGGGTTCAGCGCAGTGACGGATGGAGTCAGCAATTGCTTTCTCTCCCATCCCATCCAAAGCATGCAGTAGTCGTCGCCAACTGGGGAAGTGGTCATTCTCCATCCAGTAGGTCATGACGACCTTCTTTCTCTCCCTGGGACTAAGTTGGCTGATCTCGTCAAGTCTTGAATCAGGAATCCAAAGCCACCTACCAAGTCTACTCCAGTTCTTTATCCCCTCCACCACCCTAAGAGCTCCATCAACAGTCAGTTTAGGAGCTGTAGTAGGACAGAAGACACACACCATGGCACTCACTGTCACTATAGCTACCTGAAAAGAGCACACACTGTCATGGAGCTATGTCCAATGTAGCTAGAATTCTCATATTTATTAATATGGATATTTGTACATCCTTATAAGTATGTTTGTGTTGTTTGTATATTTTTTGCCAATTTAGTAATTACTAGTCTATTCTACATCCCCTTTCATTGTTTTAATTGGTAGGTCTCTCCCCGGGTCCCCCCAACCCCAAAGAAACTAAGTGATTTTAAACTCTGAATATCATAAGATTATATGGCTATTTGCATCCTCACACACCCTCCCACCTATTAACAGGTTTAGTGGAAGACCAAAGGATAATCAAATTATCTTAAAACTGAGACCTCACTCCAGGTCTGACCCCAATCCTAATTTCATTGCTGATTATGATTATTAAGAAAAGGGTTGTACGGATTTGGGGGTAGAGATATGCTATACAAAGTCAGCAAATACTTGCCTCATTTGTATGTACCATAGGCATAGGAACATAATTTCGATTGTGGGGGCCACTGACAAAGCAACTAAGTGGTCTGGGGACATGTCCCCCGGATAATGTTTTAAAATTTTGATGTGCTGACATGATTCTGGTTATCTCTGGGATGCTATCAAGCGAGGACAGTATTTGTATTTAGTGACTGGGAGCCACGACCCAGTAACAGATGCCTTCAGTCAGAACATCGTGTCATTTTAAAAAGATCCGTCATAATCATCCCAGCGACATCCACAGGACAACTATCATGAAAATTTATACTTCAATCTTTAGCTGCAGGATTGCTAACAGCTGCATGGAAATGCTAGAAAATTGGCTTCCTATTAACCTGACTTTACTATCTCTGCCCGGAACAGCTACTACGCAGTTCGATCGTTTGCTCTGTTGTGTGGAATATATTCTCACCAGCTCTGATTTGTTTTTTCTACATGCTCTCTTGGGAGTGTTCTGACTTCTCTGCAAGTCTCCCCACCTGCTGTGGGGCCTCTGGACCTGTTGTATACACTAGCTACCTGGAGGAGGGTCTGGGTTTGAGTACAGAAGAAGCAAACATGCTTGTATCCTGTATTTGTCTGCATAGTCTGCAATTTTGGGATGGGTGTCTTTATTTTTCCCTCTCTTTTTCCTCATGGAGGTTTTTTTGAAGAGGCTTTTTCCCATGGGCATGCTGGCCACATGTCCTAAATATTTATGTTGGCTCGTCCCAGGTTTTGAGTGTGGGTTTTTCTTTGTGTATAGTCTGTTTGTTTGTACTGCTTTGCCTCAATTTCTGTACGTTGCCCAATACCTACGCCTATGCATACTTTATCTTCCCACTAATTGGCTTAATTGCTAGGAGGTCACTCTCAGGGTTCCCCCACCCACAAGAAACAATGTAAGTAGCTAGTACTGCGTGAAGTTTAAAAGTTAATTTTTATACAAAACCCTAAAATTATAAGTAAACGTGTTTGGCTATATTGATCCCATACCAAACACTGAAACGGGATATAGCCGGAAGCATATGAGTACCACAAAGAAGTAGATCAGATTTTTTGAATTTGTGATTAGTGTTTACAGAGCTCCACCCCCTTTCCCCCGCTATCATCCTCGAATGCTCGAAATCAAATAGCATAGGCTGTAGTGGTTTGAAAGCACAGCCAACTGAGTCTCCCAAACACTCTATAGCTCACCCTTCTTAGCTCTGGCCTCGCTCTTGGGAGCCGTTGCCATTCTTGGGTGGGGAGGGGTACGCTTAGGTTTCTACAAAGCTCGAACGAATTCTTCGGAGCACTAGTACTGATTTTTGCAGTTCAAAATTCGACACAGGAGATATACTAGTAACTTGACTATAGTAAAAGGGAAAGTTGCTGAGGGCTGCACCCAAATATTATGACCAAAAAAGCGAAAAGTATGCAGTACTTCCTCCTCCTCCGCAAAAAGGGGCGGGGTTCTCTCGTTCGTTTTCAGCCAGTACCATGCCTGATGGTGACGAGAATAACTGCACGTGTTTTCAGCTTTCGATTGGTTCACGTGGCTACAAGATAAGACTGAGCTTTAATGATCTCATGAGTGTTTACCAGGCAGAGACAAGTGTGTGGAGGTGCATCCAAGTAACTCTATTCTCCCACAACTGTGTGTTGAAGGAGTGCATGGCACTCTCCCCATGCAGCCTAGCGGAGACACTAGTTGAATACACACAAACTAAATAACGTATTGCACCCTGTAACAACTGTTACTACAGCTCCTTCCTTTTGTTTAAAGGCTACAAGGCTACAAGGCAAGACTGTAATCATATAAAGCTATAGCTATTAGCTAGGTACTGGTGCTTGACATACTGTGTAACCCACCCTGACACTCAGCAAGATTGAACAGAAAGGGTGGAAGAACAGCTGGCTAGAATTGAAGGGCTCGGAGAGTGGTGTAACCCACAAACATTGAATTTGCGCCCTACGTAATGTAAGACAAATGAACCCCCCCCCCCATGAGGCTATATAGGAGGGAACAAGGGAACAGTATTGAGTTTGTCCCTGCAGGCACGTACCTATAATGTCTTCAAGGTCACTGCCTGTCAGTTTGTCTGGAGACTGAATGCAATTTGCATGAGGTGCAAAGGCTGCATGGTCCTAGTGTTGAGATTTCTAGATTTGCAGTTTTCATATCTGTGACTATGTATCAAGTACATTGTATATTCAATTTACTTAAGTGTGTGGCTTCATGTTGCTAGGCTGCTTGTCACTAAAATTGACAGACTCTCCGCTGTTGTAATCAATTACATGCAGCTAAACGGCTCCCAAATCCTAATCAGCAAGTGCCAGTAATGTAGTCCATTCTGAAAATTTGATCACAATTTTCCTGGGGAGATGGCTCCAGATCCCCTCCCATTACATGTAGCCACACCTAATGCCCCCCCCCCCCCAAAATTTTCAAATGAAAACCTCTATTAGTACCCACATGTAATACACTGCATGCACACGGAAAATGTAGCAAATAACTAATCTCAAAACTTTATTTTTGACTTGACTTCAGTTACAACAAAGTACAAAATTAATGGTCCTTAGCCTAAACAAAACTCTAGTTATTGTTACAAAACATCACTTCTCTCTGCTTGCCATGAACACATCAAGTCATCCGTGTTCACAGGAGGTCTCTCACTTTACTGCTGCTTTCAATGAATCCAGAATCTCTTTCAGCAGTCAAGAATCTTGGAAGGCAGTCTTTCAATTTCTGCCAAATCTCTCACAATACAGTCTGTTCTCTGGATTTGATTGTTAAAGGTGGTGGCTCACATGATGGTATCAGTAGTCCAGTCCAGTGGACTTGAAATATATCTCCAGCACTGTTCTAAAGTTGATGTTGTCTTTGGTTAGCGTGCTGGAGCAAGGGGGTGTATACACAACCCCAATGTGATGGTAGGAATAGGAATAGGAAATGGGAATGGAATGGAAAAGGATGAAAGTATGGAACCCAGTATAGGAAATGATAGGAAGATAAGACAGGGATGAAATGATACAGCAAAGACAGACAGAAAGGGTCAAAAGATGAAAGATACAAGATTGCCAATGCTACTAATCACAGAGTTAGAGGTTTTGGTAGCACAGAGAGACTGAGAGGGAATAATGAGATTTAGCAGCAGTTGGCAGATGACAGAGACTCCAAGTAAGGAGGGAATTGACAGAGATGGGAAGGGTTAAACAAAAACAAACACTCAACATACATCACATCAACCGAACATGACTTTAAAAGTCAGACATGATACACAACTATGTACACACAACATATATAACACACAACATAATATGGTTATTCTCATCTAGTTAGAGATTATAGAGTTCTTGCCCAGGAAGCACAAAAGATGAGGCAGAGAAAAGCAGATCCAGGAGCACTTACACGGAATTTAAGAGAGTAGACAGGCTATGAGAACAGAAGGATGACTTATCATCTCAGAGTTAATTGGTAAGATCAGAACAAGAGAGAGAACAGTTGGTAAAACCTTTAGTTAAGAAGAATCAATCGAGAGAAGAGTGTGCTTTCTAGGCTGACTCTGGAGCTGATTCAGCTCTGCTGAGATTGCGGCAGCTCGTCCGCCTGAAACTCTGCTACATAGAGCTTCTTGTCGATCACTTTTGGTACGGGCTTGATCTCTGTGCTTAGTTCCTTCTCGATGCTGTAGAGGTGGAACCTGTCGTCGTGTGTGATGAGATTTATGGCCAGTCCGAGGTGGCCAAATCTGCCTGATCGCCCAATTCTGTGTAAGTAAGTTTCGGCCGTTTTCGGGAAGTCAAAGTTGATGACCACATTCACTGCCTGGATGTCAATACCACATGTGAGCAGGTCTGGGGGTTAGGAAATACAGATAGGCACTCATACACTAGTCTCGTACATGGCCTTGAACTATGACTTGAGCTTGTGAAAATACACACGTGGCAGTCCCGGGTTGAAAACAAACATTATTCCGTCACATATTTCTGTTGTGTCACTGCGTTAAAGCACGGTATCTCTGAACTCCTGTCAAGGGTGGGCTTTATTTGCGCTGCATAGAAGCCTTACAAGTTGAGAGATACAGCATTTTGAACGCAGTGACGTGATTGACAGGATAATGCTCGTGTCTACTACGGACTGCCACACATATATACCAACGTAGAGATTATGCTAGACTCACCTGACCCCACATGTATAGTAGCATTTTGTAGTGAGATAAAATTGCTTCTAGGCTATTGTTTAAACTTGAGCATGTACATGTATATACATTAACCAATGAGTGGTTACTGCACTTGCAAGGTACTGGATGAGTCACCTCATAGGTGTTGCAGAAATAATAAGTGGTTTGAGTTCCACTGATCAGTTGAATACAAGATGCTCACTTATTAAAATTCATTGCAGATAATGGTAGCGCCACAAAGCTAGCTGGTAGCCACATAGTTCCAGTTACAATGTAGGGAAGCCAGTCACAGGAAACACATTTTGATAGTCACTACTAGTAACATGTACTGTATTTCTGCCAATCAGATGCTGCCCTCAAGAAGTCGCTGCCCTCGAACCGTAGCTGCACCTCCGAAAGTGCTGAACGAAATAGTCGCTATCGTTGTATTTAGTACTCAAATACAACGTGAACAAGGCTCAGGTCAGCCAAGAGCAGTGTAAAATACTTCACAATAATAGTTGTCCAAGCTCCATCGTCTTCTATGAAGGGATCAGAGTCTGACTGAGGCTACATGTGAATCGACATCCTGCTGGAGAAAGGCTAGCACTGTACCTTGTGGTGGCTTTGAGATCGCTTTGAGGCACGAAGGGCGATCGAAGAAAGCCAAGAAATGGATTAAAAATGCCCTTTGTGCATTGTTTTGTACCTAGCAAACTGTCTAGTGTAATAAACACTGCCTTTGAATAATTGTTGCAGTAGCAGCAGAAAATCACAAAATGTAGTAGCTGCCATCTGATTGCAGAATATGGTAGTTTCCCTTGTAGCTAACAAGGGAAAGACCAACCACTTGTCACTCCTGGAATTACATGCAAATGAGGTGACCTTTGAAGATTGCATCTGAGGTAGCCCAGCTGGGTTAAAATGACCCTCATGTTTAGTTAGGAAGAGTTTTGGTCACTACTCACCTGTGCAGACAAGATTTCTGCACTCTCCATTGCGGAAGTCGTGGAAGACCTTGTTTCTGTGGGCCTGGGCCATTCGGGAGTGGATGAAGAAGCAGGAGTAGCCCAGTTGTGTGATCTTCTTGGCCAGCAGCTCCACACGCTGCACTGAGTTGCAGAAGATGATGCTCTGGTTGATTTGTAGCTGGGGGAATTGAGGGAGGGAGGGAGGGAAGGAGAGAGGGAGGGAGGGAGGGAGGGAGGGGGGAGGGGGAACAGAGTGAGAATGGACAAACAGTGGTTATACTGAGAAGGGCAGTGGTTATACTACAAGACACTTTAATAGGTTATAAAGTAGCTCTTCAATGGCTGATTAGTCTACCTTTGAGAAGAGAGTGTTGAGGCAGTGGACCTTTCTGTCTCTCCTCAACATAGGCAT